>NW_010729187.1:235981-290683 GCF_000365185.1 Nelumbo nucifera
CTTGTAAAGCCTCTTTCATCCTCTTTGTCCTTGCCCTAGTCATTGGACCACCGATTCCTTGCAAAGGATCTTGAGAATATTTGGGAATATTAGCTTGAGCCATTTGGCCAACACCTCCGATCTCCATTATTCCCTCCTTCCTCGAAAGGATTCGTCCTCGAATCACCTACATCAAACAAAGATAAATCAACAACATTAAAAGTCACACTAACATTACCATAGTTGGTTGGCAAATCTAGCTTATAGGCGTTATCATTGATTCTTTCCAAGACTTGAAAAGGTCAATCTCCTCTAGGCTACAATTTTGATTTCCTTTGTGTAGGAAACCTCTCCTTACGCATGTGCACCCAAACCCAATCTCTAGGTTCAAAAACAACCTTCAAACGCCCCTTATTAGCTTGCTTAGCGTATTGCTCATTCTTCCTTTCAATGTTAGCCCGAACCTTGGCATGTAAATCCTTCACAAAARCTGCCTTTTTCTKACCATCAAGATTAGCATGTTCATTAGTAGGCAAAGGTAAAATCTCCACAGGAATTAAAGGATTAGAGCCATAAACAACTTCAAAAGGTGAAAAAGAARTAGTAGAATGAACARACTRGTTATATGCAAACTCAATATGTGGCAAACACTTCTCCTACTGCCTTAAGTTCTTTTGAATGATAGCATGCAACAAAGTAGTGAGTGTCCTATTAACTACTTCAGTTTGACCATCCGTTTGAGGATGTGCAATAGTAGAAAACATGAGTTTAGTTCCTAATTTATTCCATAAAGTGCGCAAAAAATGATTTAAGAACTTAACATCTCTATCACTAACAATTGTCTTAGGCATACCATGCAAACGAACAACTTCTTTAAAGAACAAGTCAGCAATATGTGTTGCATCATTGGTTTTAGAACAGGCAATGAAATGAGCCATTTTACTAAACCGATCAACAACAACAAATATGCTGTCCTTACCACTTTGAGACCTTGGTAACCCTAAAACAAAATCCATAGAAACATCAATCCAGGGTTGGTTAGGCACTGGTAAAGGGGTATACAAGCCATGCGGTTTAACTTTAGATTTTGTTTGCCTACACGTAATGCATTTATCACAAACATATTGTACATCATGCTTCATATTAGGCCAATAAAAATGCTCACGCAATATATCTAAAGCCTTTTGTACACCAAAGTGCTCCATCAAGCCGCCTCCATGAGTTTCTCTAACAAGCAACTCACGAATAGAACAAATAGGCACACACGATTTATCTTTCTTAAAAAGAAATCCTTCATGCCTATAGTAATCACTAAACGCACACTTATAACATGCATTCCATACTTGGCCGAAATCAGAATCATTAACATACAAGTCCTTAAGCAATTCAAAACCAAGTAACTTAGTTTGTAAAGATGTAAGTAATGCGTAGCTCCTAGATAATGCATCAACAACAACATTTTCCTTTCCATGTTTGTACCTGATCACATAAGGAAACGTTTCTATGAACTCTAGCCACTTAGCATACCTTTTATTAAGCTTACCTTGGGATTTCAAGAACTTTAAGCTCTCATGATCAGAATGAATGATGAATTTCCTTGGCCACAAGTAATGCTGCCATGTTTGAAGAGTCCTCACTAACGCATAAAGTTCCTTGTAATAAGTAGGATAATTCAAGGCTGCCCTACTTAGCTTTTCACTAAAATAAGCAATTGGTTTGGAATCTTGCATCAAAACAACCCCTATTCCAATTCCAGATGCATCACATTCTATCTCAAAAGCTTTATCAAAGTTAAGCAAACACAACAAAGGTGCATTAGTTAGTTTATTTTTCAAAGTTTCGAAAGCTCGATCATGCACTTCATCCCACTTAAAAACAACATTCTTTTTAACAAGTTCATTCAAAGGTGCAACAATAGAACTAAAATCCTTAACAAACCTTCGATAAAAACTTGTTAAACCATGAAAACTTCTTACTTTGTNTCTCCTTGAAACAGCAAGATCCCTAATGCATCACATGCACGGTCCCAAACCTTTTTGGAGTGATGCAGTGCTTACCTCTTGTTTTCTGATTAATCGGATGCCCACGTTCATCCTTGATGGTCAGTCTCCGTTTCAGGTCTTGTTTCCCACTTTGTCTCCATTTCTTCTTACGCTGAGAGTTTTTGGGTGTGTGTTTTGTCCACTGGGTCCCGGGAACGACAAGTTTGATGCTCGTTCTCTCAAGTGCATCTTCCTTGGCTATTCTCCGACCCAGAAAGGGTATAGGTGTTACCATTCTGGTTCTCAACGGTCATTTGTGTGTGCTGATGTCAGTTTCTTTGAGTCTACTCCGTTCTTTCTGGGGACTGGTGATGCTTCTTCCTCCTCATCACCTCCTCCTCTTCCACTTCCCGTTGTCGATCCTTATGTCCAACAGAAAACTGATCTCTGATGAAATGACAGTCAACTCTATATGCTTGGTTTGAATGGGGTTGGAGGTGATCTTGATGGTATTGACATTGTCTGCATAAATAGGATTTGGTGAGAGACCAAGGTCATCGAGGAAGGCCCTGAGACATAATCTGACAACATATGGAGGACATAGCTCTATACTCAGCCTTAATAGAAGATTTGGAAACAATCTGCTGCTTCTTACATTTCCAAGATATGAGAGAGTCTCCAAGAATGACACACCAGCAAGTAGTAGAGCGTGGAGTGTCTGGGCATCCTGCCCAATCAGCATCTGCATAAGTTGATAGGCTAAGAGATGTGGATGTAGGAAACATTTATCCGTGTGACGGTTCAACGAACATATCTGATAATACATAGAACTACAGTCATGCGGGGTTGCTGAGGAGAAGAAACAAATTGATTGACTACTTGGACAACATAAGAAATATCTAGGTGTGTCATGGTGAAGTAGACAAGACTACCAACAAGCTGTCGATAAAGAGTAGGATCAGCAAGAATATCCCCATCATCCTTGGAAAGCTTTTAAATTCATCTCAAGGGGAGTATCAACATGTTTGTCATCACTCAGATTGGCAGATTTCACAAGGTCCATTGCATATTTGTGTTGATTAACAAAATGCCCACGAGTAGAATGAGTGACTTCCAGCTCTCCTTTTCTCCTTTTCCTCATTATGACCAACCTCTTTCAAGCTCTTGTCACTCATCTGAATCAACTCTATCCCTTTGCCCTCATTTTCTCCTTCAGCCCCTGCCTCCTTCCTAGCCCAATCCTTCCCGGAACTCACTTCTACATAGCCCTCTCTAACTCTGCACTCCTCAAGATCAAAACAAATCAGCCTCCAAATTCTTTCTATCTCCTCCCTACCTTTTCTAACATCGGATTCAGCCTTTTCTTTTCTTTCCTCTATAGGACCTTCCTTTCCACCCTCTAACTTGTCACCGCCCTCTGCCCAAAGGTCATTACCATAAAAAGGATCAACATAAAGGTCATTACCATAAAATGGCTCAACATAAAGGTCATTACCATAAAAAGGGACACACATACCTGACTGAAGAGAAAACAAGGTAGGACTAGAAGGGCTTTGGGGTTGGGACTTCATAGCTGAGGCCGAGGAGTTCCCCCTAGTTGGAAATTGCAGTGAAGTGGTTGGGTTAGTGATAAGAACCCACTAAACGACCTGCTCTAGGAACTCTTGAATCAAGTTGTTATGCGCACCCATAAGCTAGAAAACAAGTTGTAGTTGATCAGATTAGAACCTTAAGGAAACTAAGTCCTTAAAGAATCCAATCTTGAAGACGCCACAAAGGTTGATCACTCCCTTGATAAGTCAAGATATTGTATTCTACCAAGAACACAAGAAGGCAAAGCTAAGCTTGCTGAAAATACCTCTATATTATTGATGATCTCGTTTTACATAGTTGTAGCCTTTATATAGGCATGTAAACATTCTTATAAGGAAACTCCTAACTAATGAGAATCCCTTTTAGGAAAACAAATATGCCTTGATATAGGAATCCTTCTAAAAGACTACAACTAATGACAATTAAGTATAGAAAAGTCAAAGTAAAACAAAACAAGACAAAAACAAGCCCATCAATACATCTTAGCATGCGGATTGGGCCTTTTCTTATCATGTCCATGCGCCAAGCCCATCAATACATCTTAACATGCGGATCAGGCCTTTTCTTATCATGTCCATGTGCCTTGGTCTTATGTCATGGATTCCAAGCTTTGTTCTTCAAGATCTAAGCCTTGCACATCATAAAGATAAGTGATTATCCTTGGTGAAGCTTTGAAAACTTTTAGAACAGTCTTAGAATCTTCTAGAACAACCTCTTTGTCATGCACTTCCATGATTAAGTCTTGTAAAGCATCTTTTATCCTCTTTGTCCTTGCCCTAGTCATTGGACCACCGATTCCTTGCAAAGGATCTTGAGAATATTTAGGAATATTAGCTTGAGCCATTAGGCCAGCACCTCGATCTCCATTAGTTAGATTGGCATCTCCTTTTCTAGGAAACATTTTTTTTTTCAAATATCTCTGACATTTTGCCAATATGTCGGCAATATTTCAGATTTCAATGATAGACTTTAAAATTTTAGAATATTTTTAAAATTTTTTGATATTTCATTAAAATCATCATAATATTTTAAAAGTATTTTTCTGAAAGAACCAACAGAGAATTTGTGATTGGAAAATTGACTTACTATTTTCACATGATTGACTTACTATGTCATTATAATTCAAAAGAAAAAAAATGCACATAACTACAAAAGAGTGTTCTCAATCTAATCAAAACATATAGTAACAAAAAGAAAAAAGTCAAAATGGCAAGTAATAGACATTTAATTAAGAGAAGATGACTAAAAGGCTAAAAGGGAGATAGAAGGATACTTGTTAAAGTCTCTTAATTTTCTCCTATTTGATTTGTATAGTTCTTTGATCCTTAAATATGCAATTACATTTGTTCCAATGATTCCTTAAGGGTTTTTTAACCGATTCTATGTTTCTAGAAACTTTCTTGATTTTTTAGATTTTCTAAATATCTTAGTGAACTTAGTGAAATATCTCTGAGATATCTCCATCTTTACATGGCTAACTAACCATCGACATTGAAATTATGAACCATGAGTTCTTCCCTTTATCTTTCTCTGCTGCAGCTCCAAAAGATTAATGATGAACAGAAGAACAGAATTCGCAAGACTGAACGTGCCCTTCGTGCAGCCGAGGTATTTTAGTAATTTTGGTGTCTGCTGTGTTTCTTATTTTTCTAAAGCTAGGTGATGATGAAAGTTTAATATACTTTTCATGTCTACAGGAAGCAGCGATGAATGCAAAGTCAGAAGCTACTTCAAAGACTAAAGAGTTGATGGAGGTAAGAACAAAGTGCAGATTTTTTAATTTTATTCATGGTCGAAATTTTCTGTTATGTGCTGCTGTATACAGATGAGAAAAGAAGAGGAAGAGGAAGAAGAAGAGAGTGCAAGAGAGAAATAGAGGGAAAAAGGTTGAGGGGAATATAATAGCTCCCTACCAGTCAATAGCCTCTATAGGTTTTAGAATACAAATAAAAGGACTGTGCTGCCCATAATAAAATAGAACTTCAATAATTCTTATATTATAATATTAGGTAATGAAGTGGTACTGAATAGAACAGAATAGCGGAAAGGGATTCATGTAGCCCCATATAGTTGAGACAAGGATTTGATGATGATGATGATGATGGTGATGATGATGAGACCAAGATACCCCCTCATGCCTCTTAACAATTGTAGCTAGTGAACCCATGCATTGAAGTGAACCCCAGAAAATCAGGAACTGGATATTAGTAGGATTGAACTCATCCTGTATTGGATTTGCATAAAATTGGTTAAACCTAATCAAAGTTGAGCGTACTGGATAGTTTTGTGTGAAATCTGGTGTTTTCTAAAAATGACAGGTTTGCATGGCTTAGAAGGCTGTACATGTGTATCTGTAGTCTGTGATTTGAAATCCATCAGATTCTCTCTCTCACTCTCTCTCTCTCTCTCTCTCACACACACACACACATATGCACACAAACAGGCATGTGCTACCAGTGAATGCCACTTTCTTTTCTCTTTGTTATACTTTTGTAGTGATTGGCAAATGGCATTTTGTCATAGTTGTAGCTGGTGCATTATTCTGTTTTGCATTTAATTTAACTCCTGGTTGAATGCCAATTAAAATAGACTTCTTAGTATCTGTTGTGTGACTAAATAGTTGGTCATTATCATGATCAGGTTCATGGTGCATGGCTTCCACCTTGGCTTGCAAGTCATTTACTTCATTTCCAGGTAAAATGATGCTGAATCTGGTGCCTACATATATGGCAAGGCCTCTCTTGTGTCCTCATATAAAAGAAGAAAAAAAATGATGGCATTTTTTTCGGGCTTTCTTTTCTCTCAACTTGCAGTCCGTTTTGTTGAAAGAGTGGGATGAGCATGGGAGACCTTTCCTGCATATTGCATCACAAAAGGTTGTATTCTCTTATCTATCAATTTTTATTTGTTTTGGTGTCAGATATGGTTTATGAATATCGTTGAGCATTTGCCAGATGAATTTGTCTGTTTTACAATGAATCAACTGATTAGCTTTGCATTTCCATATTGTTTCAGGCATTAGAGATAAAAGCTCAAGCTCAGAACTGGGCTGAACCTCACATTGAGACAGCTAGAACTGTAAGTTGTATCAACAGGCATTCTGTGTTCCACAACCTTTTGCTATTAAATTACATTAATTAATGGGTTTTTCTTTATGGGGTTACTTTAAGATTGGTTACTTAGCCGAGTCTTGAGAGATGAATCACATGTCTTTTGGTTTCTTCGGTATCCTCATCCTGGTTTTATATGAACATAAGATTAGTAATTAGTTAATTAGCTGACCAACATGTCTCTGCCTTTCAATTTCTTTTTTCTTTTGGAGAAAAGGTAAAGTTTTGTACTAAACCAAAATCTTCAGAAAATATACATCATATAGTTCATGTACAGTGTGGAACTACACAAGAGGATCTATCCTTTATGGTACCCCTGGATGGGGCTACAAAATACAAGAGTTAATTCAAAATAAGCATGGCAAGGATTCATGTGCTCCCAGCCAAGAGTGATGGGAGGCTATCACCCATTGCAGCACCTTCTCTTTGAGATGGGCCTTGTTGTCAAGCACTCTGAGTCTCCTCTCCTTCCAAACGTTCCATGCTGTTTCTAAAGGGATGATACTCTACATTTTGCCCCCCTTAAACTTCTAAGCTTTTAACATTTGTGCTAAAGATCTAGGGTGGTATCATCTGAGGTTTATTGATCCACAAAAATGATCAAAAAAAGATGCCACAAGAGGGCAGTGCAATAAGATGTCGTCAAGGTTATTTATAAAAAAAAAAAAAAAAGAGGTCAAGGTTTCCCTTTCCTCTGTGAAGAGCACACGTGGTGGATGGGATATTAACAACTCTCCTCTCTAAAACATCTCTAGTTAGGCATCTACCTGTTGTTGCAGCCCATGCCATGAAACACACTTTTGAAGGAGCATGCAACATCCATATTTCTTTATATGGAAAATTTTCCTCCATGGAGGGATTGAACATGTAGAAGAGGGACATATCCAACTTATCCCTTTTATAAACTCTTTAATCATCTTTATCTGGTTGAGGAGACATGAATTCAGCTTCTGCAATCTACTGGTTAGCTCTTGTAGTTTCCAATCATTCATATGTCTTGTGAAAGTTGCACTTTAGGTCACTTTTCCCTTCTCACTTCATATTAGTCAATCACTCTCACCCTTCTGTTTTCTGCTATGAGCAATAGAGGAAGAAAGTTATCCATTAATATGGCACACTGATATTTTTCTATATGACATTTTGGAATCTAGGATGGCCATTTACTGCTTCTTGGGGAGCTTCTATGGGAATTCTATCTATATGGCATACTGATATCTATGAATGTGTGGAAGAATTGGTGTCAGTTTTTAGTGTCAATTAAATTGCAGAATTGTGTAACTGGTTTTTGGTGGGTGATAGTGAACGTTATGGTCTCACCACTTATAGAGATAGAAGGGAACTATGGAAAGAATTGTTCGCAATTAGAGGGTTGTGGGATGGATCATGGTGTGTTAGGGGGATTTTAATGCTATAAGATTCACATCAGAATTCAATAATCCTCAACAAAGAACAATGGCTAGTATGAGGAGTTTCAACAGTTTCATTAATGGTTGTGAGCTTAAATAGACAACTCTTCTCCATAGTTCCTTTACATGGACAAATTTCCAAGCTAATCTGGATAGGTTCCTATTTTCAGCTATTTGGGACTTGGGAGGAGCATTAACTGAATATACGTGTTGGGTTTGTTAGAAGCTTTTTTTTTTATTATTTACGTAAGTGGTGGCTGTTATTAGTTGTATTTTCTTTTTATTTCTTTTGTTACTTAAGAAGGGCTAATATTGTAAGTTTACTTTTATTATAATCTTAATAAAAGAAGGTGGCAGTGCAGATCAGTTAAGTTCAATTTCTCTGCTCTTCATCCCTAGTTTTTTTCTCCTCTCTTCTCTTCTTCTCTCCTATTCCAGCTAAGTTCTGAACTGTTTTATTTTATTTTTCCTCATTGTTTAAGACTGTTTTTAGGTCTGATCACATTCTATTGGAGCACCATTTATTGACCTGATCAGTCCTAGATGCCTGACAGTCCTTTACATATAGAAAACTCTCTCAACACTTAAAAGGAAGGAAAGAGGAGAGAAAAGGAGTGATCGCCCTCTAAGGAAGGAGGTTTCCATCCCTCCAGCTGCAGTGGTTTGTCGGTTCTTAGTGGTTTTCTAGACTCCCTCTATTTGGTGATTTGAAGAGGGACTGTTTGTAGATGTTACAGGTTAGTTTCTTGTATTCTTGATTTTTCTAGTGGATAATCACGCTTGGGTGTTGTGGTCTGATGAGATAATCGAGTCATATTCATGTCACTGAGATCAACTAGTGTTTTTGAGAAGGTTTTTTCAATTTTCTCGAGTTGTGGATATCAGAGTTTGGTGTTCTAGGCGTTGGAGTTTGCTGTTTAGCATTTTCTTGTGTTGGTGTGATTGGGTTTTTGGTGGATTTACTGGAAAACATATCAAAATTATTTTCTGCATTATGGCATTGTTGAGAAGAGAAGTTGGTCTAGTGGGGTGATACAACCAGATTTTATGGCTGTCTAGATGACCTCAATTAAGCTTAAAGGTGCGAATTACATAATTTGGGCAAAACCTGTAAATCTGACTACCAGGGGTAAATTGAAATGCACTTAACCAGTCCTAATCAACACGCTCTTCACTTTTCCTGCTTCGATTGTACCTTGGGTTTGGTTTATCTAGACTGGTAGGATAAGAGACAAGTCTCAGTGCCCATGCGTAAGCCTTCTCAGAACTCTTTATCTCCTTTGAAATAGTCTTCACTGGCTGCGACTTAAATGCTCTTAAATTTAATCATACTTGGGATCCCAGTCCTCTCCTTCTTGGGAAGAAGGCAGTAGGTTGTTAGTGGGTTTACATAGTTAAGCACTGGCTTGATGGTAGTGTGGAAAGGTAGGGAACTAGTGGGTTTACATAGTTAAGCACTGGCTTGATGGTTGTTAGTGGGTTTACATAGTTGGTAGCAAATGGATAATACCCAAATATATGACATTGATTAAATTGATACTTTCTCTTCCTTTACTAAATTGGGGTATGTGTTATTATTTCTTTTGCCCTTTGTTTTACCTAAATGTGAAGAATGTCTTCTTCCATGGTGATATTTAGGAGGAAGTGTATATGGAGCAGCCTCTTGAGTAATGTTGCTCAAGGGAAGGTAGGGAAGCAATGCAAGTAAAAGACAGTGGTAGAGAAAATGAATCTTGTGCTCCCAAAGGAGATTGGTATGACCTCAGAGGATGAAAGGATGGTACCATGAGAGAGATCTATGTAAATTCGAGCAAAGGTGCTTTAGAGAGGGTGCGCTGGTTAGAGAAGTGCTTGGTAGGGTGATTTGTTAATGTTGAACCTGATGAAGGGGAAGTCTTGAGATGGGTCAAATCGGAGTGGAGTTCAAAAGGAGACATCCAGGTGAGAAAGTTAAATGTAGGTTTCTTTCTCTTCTTCTTCCGTAGCAAGGAGGAGGCATATGAACTTCTGAGTAGAGAAACATCAAAGTTCAGGTCACCGGAGCTTAGGTTGGGTAGATGGAATCCGCTAGTGGGGGCAATTAGAGAAGTGGGTAGCAAGATTCTTATCTGGATTAATGTCCTAGGGATTCCGCTCCATAGAACATACATCTTATCCCCCTGAGTATGGCGTTAAACTTTAATGGAGAGTGGTATGATTTGAGGTTGGTTATTGAAGGTTGCATCTCGTTTCATTGGATTCAAGAGGATTCAATGGCCTTGCCTGATCGAATCCAGGAGTTAGATTACCCTGCAAAGGATATTAGGATGCTGGTTGAACTTGAGAACGCAAGTCGGGAGGAGGAAGACAATGGAAAGCAAAAGGTCGGGGAGTTGGAAGGACAAGAAGAAGAGAGAGGGGAGATGCCGGAAAAGCGGGGGTGGTAAAAGGTAGTTTTGCAAATGGGAACTGAAGGGCCCTTTTTTGCAAAGGAACACATAGTGGGAGTCTTTGAACAGGGGATCATTTCCGAGAAAGATTTTAGCTCCTCAAGAAAGGACCTTGGAGGAGATGCACCCTCCACATAGAGTTTTTCTCGAAAAGGGACACTTGGAGGTTGATGGGCTTGAATCAGTAGGACATTGTTTCAAAAGGGGGTAGGGGTGATTAGAAGGGGAACAAAATTGTCACCAGCCAGTGATAGGAGCGAGGCGTAAAATGAGTTTATCGCTGAAACAGGATAGCGGTAAACTTTAAAAGAGGGGTGAGAATCAAGAGAAGGGCTAACAAGAGGGGTAAAATCGAAAGAACATTCTCTTTGAAGAAAACGAATTTCGACTGCTTGAATTCTAGGAAACAAGTATGCAGAGGGGATAAGGAAGGAGTAAAAAGAAATTGGATTTGGGTGGTGACCAAATATAAGAATGGAAGAAAGATTAAGATCTTGGGAGGAGAGAAAGACAAAAGAATAGTGATAAGCTCGACAACGGAAGGAGATTTGCAGAGAACTGACATAGAAGAGAAGATCTTGGATGGAGAGAGAAATAAAGAAGCAGAAGCCCGGAAAATCCGAAAAAGATAGTTCCAACAAGCTGAAAGAAGGGGATTCTGACTCTAACTCGAAGGCAAAAAGCAATAAAGATGAATTCTCTCAAGAAGCCGACAAAGAAGAGTTGGGGTCTTGGGGGAGGTTGTATGTTCAGAAAGGAAAGAGGTCTTTGGTCAACCAAGTTTTAAGCTCTACAAAGAATATAGTAGAGGCAATAGAAGGAAGAAAAGAAAGAATATTTGCGCAATCTGATCCAAGCAACATGGTGTCTTCACACGAACTTGAGGAGGTGAGTCAGTCTAGCTCGCAGAGCATTCTGACGCTGGAAACTCCAAACAATGGTGTAGGGGAAGAAGGAAAAGGAATAGAAGAAGAGATAGGAGAGAAAATAACAGAAAAGGGAAGACTAAGAGAGGAGGAGGGAGGGGGTGGAGTACGGAATCGGGTTTCCAATAGAAAAAGAAGGCTTATAGGCACTACTCAGCATAGTTTTCAAGGCGCCAAGGTGAGGCTAGGCGACAAGGGGGCGCCTTGTCGCGTAGTCGCCTAGGCGGGCGTCTAGGCGTCGCCTAGGCGATGGATTTTTTCAAGTAAAAATATGTATCCTAGGGTAGTTCTCTAGGTTCCATAATAATTTTCATGAGAAAAGTATAAACTTCATGTTAAAGTATAGAAAATCAACATATTCCAGCATATTCATGAGAGAAAAAGAAGAAAGAAAAGAAATTTCAAAAAATATAAGGGCTGAACCCCTATTTCTGTTATAGGAAAAGAAGAAAAGAAAAGGTGGAAGAAGAAAANCAGATTCTATGCAAAACGTGCACTTCTTAAGATTAGCATACAATTGGTGCTCTCTTAACACACTAAAAACAGCATGCAAGTGTTTCACATGTTCATCCAAAKTTTTGCTATAAACTAAAATATCATCAAAGTAAACTACCACAAATTTCCCTATGAAAGCACGCAAGACATGATTCATTAACATCATGAATGTACTAAGTGCATTAGTTAAACCAAAAGGCATCACTAACCACTCATACAATCCATATTTAGTTTTAAATGCTGTCTTCCATTCATCTTCCTCTTTCATGCGAATTTGATAATAGCCATTCTTTAAATCAAATTTAGAAAACAAACAGGAGCCATGCAATTCATCAAGCATATCATCTAATCTAAGGATAGGATATCTATACTTAACTGTTATTTTGTTAATGGCTTGGCAGTCCACACACATACGCCATGTTCCATCTTTCTTTGGGACTAAGATGACAGGAACCAAACATGGGCTAAGACTCTCTCTTACAAAACCCTTTTGCACCAACTCATGCACTTGCTTTTGTATCTCCTTTGTTTCTTCGGGATTAGCTCTATAAGCAGGTCGATTTGGTATGGAGGAACCGGGTATGAAGTCTATTTGATGCTCAATACCTCTTAAGGGAGGTAATCCATGGGGAATCTCCTCGGGAAATAGGTCATCAAACTCCTGCAATAAAGACACAACAACATTAAACAAAGAGGGGTTAAGGTCATTAGTAGAAAAGTAAACATCCTTGTACATAAGTACAAGTAGTTGTTGCCTTGCAATCATGACACTCTTAACCTCATTTTTTTCAGCAAATACACTCATTCCCTTGCTTGTCTCTCATTTTTGTACACTTTCTCTCCAATTTTCCTCTCGGCCCCACTCTTTCCACTAGCACTTTTCCTCTCGGTCTCACTTGCTCTCTTTGCTTTTGCTTGTTCACTTTCTTTCTTTTTCTTTTCCTCTTGCTCACACTTTTGTTTTTCTCTCATTTTGCACTCTCTTGCTATCCTAATCTGATCGTCATAAGCTTGCAAAGGTTTGAGAGGGGTTAGTACAACAATTCGGTTATTCATTACAAAAGAATAACAATTTTTATACCCATCATGTGTAACCTTCCTATCAAACTGCCAGGGTCAGCCAAGCAATATATGACCAGCATGCATTGGTGCCACATCACATAGAACCTCATCCTCATACTTGCCAATTGAAAAGGAAACCAGAACTTGCTTGATTACCCTCACTTCTCCACATTCATTTAGTCATTGCAATTTGTACGGTTTATGATGCTTTATGGTATGCAAATTCAGCTTATCTACCAACAACGTACTAGCAACATTAGTACAACTTCCACTATCAATAATCATAGTACATACCTTATCCTTCACATTGCATCTTGTGTGAAAAATATGCTCACGTTGCTCCTCATCACCATCATCCTTAGGCTGTATACTTGGGGCTCTCCTTGTAACCAACAAATCACCATGAACGGGTTCTGCAACTTCAATATCAAAACAATCCTCCAATGGTGGCATCTCATCCTCGCTTGAGCTAGCATTTTCTATTTCTCCATTCTCCAACACAATCATAACTCTTTTGTTTGGGCATTGAGAAGCAAAATGCCCGAATCCTTGGCACCTAAAACACTTAACTTCACGTGACTTAGAAGAAGTTTTAGTGTTGGTTTTATCCTTATGAACAACAACTGAATCCTTTTGCTTTGCTTCCTCTTTTGTTTTTGAGGCAACTTTGTTATCCTTCCAATTAGGTTTCCATGAAAAACCAGATCTGAACCCTTTTGATTTGATTTGATTTGCTTCTCCACTTTAATGGCTTTGTGCAACTCCTCCATCTCCACATAGTGTTGTAAATCAACCACATCAGCAATCTCCTTGTTTAAGCCGCAAATAAATCTAGTCATTGTTGCTTCTTGGTCCTCCTCTATGTTTGCTTTAATCATGACTATCTCCATCTTTTTGTAATAGTCCTCCATCTCTTTGCAACTTTCTATGCAAATCTCTATAGTAATGACTAGGTATAAATCTCTTGCGCATTACCAATTTCATCTCTTCCCATGACCGAATTGGCCTCTCTCCATTCCTATGCCTATTGATCACCAATTGATCCCACCATATGCTTGCATAATCTGTGAACTCCACGCTGCTAGTTTTACTTTCTTCTCCTCGGAGTAATCATGGCAATCAAATACGTGCTCAACCTTTCTTTCCCACTCCAAGTATAGTTCGTGATCATTCTTTCCTTGAAAGGTTGGAATCTTCATCTTTATGCTGCCCAAATTGCTATCTCTTTTGGAAACAACCTTCTTGCCTCGTTTAGAACTCGATTCCTCCAAATCCGAATCATCTTCCTCTTCTTCCTCAAACACACGTCTTCTAGTGGACTTAGAAATAGATGGGGATTGCAAATCATCCAGCCTCACATTCAACTTTCTGAATTGTTCATTAACAACCCTTATGAATAATTTCATGTCAATCTCTTGTGGTTCTCCTTCAAGACTCATGTTTATAACCTGCAAAAACTCGTTGGAAATAAAAGAAATTTTGTTCCTCACAATATATTCCCAGCTCAAAAAGGACTATACAGCTGGCTCTTGAATTAGTCAACTAGTCAAACCCAAAAAGGAAAGGAGAACTCGTTATGACTTATAGGAATATGATCTTGCAATTCAAGAAATCCCATTTATGCTGGGAAAAATGATTAAAAATCAGATATGCAATCTAACTCCTTTTTTTTATCGAATTGGATGTTCTTTTCTGTTTCTTTTTTTTTTCTCTTTTCTTCTTTTTTTCTTTTTTGCCAAACTAAATACACAAAACAGAATTGACTCTATTCAAAAACACAAAGAAGTCGAATGGAAGAATTCAAAGAAAACTATGCAAGGACAACACAAGAAACGCGCAAAGATCAAAGAAAAACACAAGACAAGGATAAGCAAAGGATAAGTAACATGTTTCTAGAGACAAGGCTCTGATACCAAATGATAAGAACCTACTAGACGACCTGCTCTAGGAACTCTTGAATCAAGTTGTTATGCGCACCCATAAGCTAGAAAACAAGTTGTAGTTGATCAGATTAGAACCTTAAGGAAACTAAGTCCTTAAAGAATCCAATCTTGAAGACGCCACAAAGGTTGATTACTCCCTTGATAAGTCAAGATATTGTATTCTACCAAGAACACAAGAAGGCAAAGCTAAGCTTGCTGAAAATACCTCTACATTATTGATGATCTCGTTTTATATAGTTGTAGCCTTTATATAGGCATGTAAACATCATTATCTTATAAGGAAACTTCTAACTAATGAGGATCCCTTTTAGGAAAAAAAATCTGCCTTGATATAGGAATCCTTCTAAAAGACTACAACTAATGACAATTAAGTATAGAAAAGTCAAAGTAAAACAAAACAAGACAAAAACAAGCCCATCAATACATCTTAGCATGCGGATTGGGCCTTTTCTTATCATGTCCATGCGCCAAGCCCATCAATACATCTTAACATGCGGATCAGGCCTTTTCTTATCATGTCCATGTGCCTTGGTCTTATGTCATGGATTCCAAGCTTTGTTCTTCAAGATCTAAGCCTTGCACATCATAAAGATAAGTGATTATCCTTGGTGAAGCTTTGAAAACTTTTAGAACAGTCTTAGAATCTTCTAGAACAACCTCTTTGTCATGCACTTCCATGATTAAGTCTTGTAAAGCATCTTTTATCCTCTTTGTCCTTGCCCTAGTCATTGGACCACCGATTCCTTGCAAAGGATCTTGAGAATATTTAGGAATATTAGCTTGAGCCATTAGGCCAGCACCTCGATCTCCATTAGTTAGATTGGCATCTCCTTTTCTAGGAAACATTTTTTTTTTCAAATATCTCTGACATTTTGCCAATATGTCGGCAATATTTCAGATTTCAATGATAGACTTTAAAATTTTAGAATATTTTTAAAATTTTTTGATATTTCATTAAAATCATCATAATATTTTAAAAGTATTTTTCTGAAAGAACCAACAGAGAATTTGTGATTGGAAAATTGACTTACTATTTTCACATGATTGACTTACTATGTCATTATAATTCAAAAGAAAAAAAATGCACATAACTACAAAAGAGTGTTCTCAATCTAATCAAAACATATAGTAACAAAAAGAAAAAAGTCAAAATGGCAAGTAATAGACATTTAATTAAGAGAAGATGACTAAAAGGCTAAAAGGGAGATAGAAGGATACTTGTTAAAGTCTCTTAATTTTCTCCTATTTGATTTGTATAGTTCTTTGATCCTTAAATATGCAATTACATTTGTTCCAATGATTCCTTAAGGGTTTTTTAACCGATTCTATGTTTCTAGAAACTTTCTTGATTTTTTAGATTTTCTAAATATCTTAGTGAACTTAGTGAAATATCTCTGAGATATCTCCATCTTTACATGGCTAACTAACCATCGACATTGAAATTATGAACCATGAGTTCTTCCCTTTATCTTTCTCTGCTGCAGCTCCAAAAGATTAATGATGAACAGAAGAACAGAATTCGCAAGACTGAACGTGCCCTTCGTGCAGCCGAGGTATTTTAGTAATTTTGGTGTCTGCTGTGTTTCTTATTTTTCTAAAGCTAGGTGATGATGAAAGTTTAATATACTTTTCATGTCTACAGGAAGCAGCGATGAATGCAAAGTCAGAAGCTACTTCAAAGACTAAAGAGTTGATGGAGGTAAGAACAAAGTGCAGATTTTTTAATTTTATTCATGGTCGAAATTTTCTGTTATGTGCTGCTGTATACAGATGAGAAAAGAAGAGGAAGAGGAAGAAGAAGAGAGTGCAAGAGAGAAATAGAGGGAAAAAGGTTGAGGGGAATATAATAGCTCCCTACCAGTCAATAGCCTCTATAGGTTTTAGAATACAAATAAAAGGACTGTGCTGCCCATAATAAAATAGAACTTCAATAATTCTTATATTATAATATTAGGTAATGAAGTGGTACTGAATAGAACAGAATAGCGGAAAGGGATTCATGTAGCCCCATATAGTTGAGACAAGGATTTGATGATGATGATGATGATGGTGATGATGATGAGACCAAGATACCCCCTCATGCCTCTTAACAATTGTAGCTAGTGAACCCATGCATTGAAGTGAACCCCAGAAAATCAGGAACTGGATATTAGTAGGATTGAACTCATCCTGTATTGGATTTGCATAAAATTGGTTAAACCTAATCAAAGTTGAGCGTACTGGATAGTTTTGTGTGAAATCTGGTGTTTTCTAAAAATGACAGGTTTGCATGGCTTAGAAGGCTGTACATGTGTATCTGTAGTCTGTGATTTGAAATCCATCAGATTCTCTCTCTCACTCTCTCTCTCTCTCTCTCTCACACACACACACACATATGCACACAAACAGGCATGTGCTACCAGTGAATGCCACTTTCTTTTCTCTTTGTTATACTTTTGTAGTGATTGGCAAATGGCATTTTGTCATAGTTGTAGCTGGTGCATTATTCTGTTTTGCATTTAATTTAACTCCTGGTTGAATGCCAATTAAAATAGACTTCTTAGTATCTGTTGTGTGACTAAATAGTTGGTCATTATCATGATCAGGTTCATGGTGCATGGCTTCCACCTTGGCTTGCAAGTCATTTACTTCATTTCCAGGTAAAATGATGCTGAATCTGGTGCCTACATATATGGCAAGGCCTCTCTTGTGTCCTCATATAAAAGAAGAAAAAAAATGATGGCATTTTTTTCGGGCTTTCTTTTCTCTCAACTTGCAGTCCGTTTTGTTGAAAGAGTGGGATGAGCATGGGAGACCTTTCCTGCATATTGCATCACAAAAGGTTGTATTCTCTTATCTATCAATTTTTATTTGTTTTGGTGTCAGATATGGTTTATGAATATCGTTGAGCATTTGCCAGATGAATTTGTCTGTTTTACAATGAATCAACTGATTAGCTTTGCATTTCCATATTGTTTCAGGCATTAGAGATAAAAGCTCAAGCTCAGAACTGGGCTGAACCTCACATTGAGACAGCTAGAACTGTAAGTTGTATCAACAGGCATTCTGTGTTCCACAACCTTTTGCTATTAAATTACATTAATTAATGGGTTTTTCTTTATGGGGTTACTTTAAGATTGGTTACTTAGCCGAGTCTTGAGAGATGAATCACATGTCTTTTGGTTTCTTCGGTATCCTCATCCTGGTTTTATATGAACATAAGATTAGTAATTAGTTAATTAGCTGACCAACATGTCTCTGCCTTTCAATTTCTTTTTTCTTTTGGAGAAAAGGTAAAGTTTTGTACTAAACCAAAATCTTCAGAAAATATACATCATATAGTTCATGTACAGTGTGGAACTACACAAGAGGATCTATCCTTTATGGTACCCCTGGATGGGGCTACAAAATACAAGAGTTAATTCAAAATAAGCATGGCAAGGATTCATGTGCTCCCAGCCAAGAGTGATGGGAGGCTATCACCCATTGCAGCACCTTCTCTTTGAGATGGGCCTTGTTGTCAAGCACTCTGAGTCTCCTCTCCTTCCAAACGTTCCATGCTGTTTCTAAAGGGATGATACTCTACATTTTGCCCCCCTTAAACTTCTAAGCTTTTAACATTTGTGCTAAAGATCTAGGGTGGTATCATCTGAGGTTTATTGATCCACAAAAATGATCAAAAAAAGATGCCACAAGAGGGCAGTGCAATAAGATGTCGTCAAGGTTATTTATAAAAAAAAAAAAAAAAGAGGTCAAGGTTTCCCTTTCCTCTGTGAAGAGCACACGTGGTGGATGGGATATTAACAACTCTCCTCTCTAAAACATCTCTAGTTAGGCATCTACCTGTTGTTGCAGCCCATGCCATGAAACACACTTTTGAAGGAGCATGCAACATCCATATTTCTTTATATGGAAAATTTTCCTCCATGGAGGGATTGAACATGTAGAAGAGGGACATATCCAACTTATCCCTTTTATAAACTCTTTAATCATCTTTATCTGGTTGAGGAGACATGAATTCAGCTTCTGCAATCTACTGGTTAGCTCTTGTAGTTTCCAATCATTCATATGTCTTGTGAAAGTTGCACTTTAGGTCACTTTTCCCTTCTCACTTCATATTAGTCAATCACTCTCACCCTTCTGTTTTCTGCTATGAGCAATAGAGGAAGAAAGTTATCCATTAATATGGCACACTGATATTTTTCTATATGACATTTTGGAATCTAGGATGGCCATTTACTGCTTCTTGGGGAGCTTCTATGGGAATTCTATCTATATGGCATACTGATATCTATGAATGTGTGGAAGAATTGGTGTCAGTTTTTAGTGTCAATTAAATTGCAGAATTGTGTAACTGGTTTTTGGTGGGTGATAGTGAACGTTATGGTCTCACCACTTATAGAGATAGAAGGGAACTATGGAAAGAATTGTTCGCAATTAGAGGGTTGTGGGATGGATCATGGTGTGTTAGGGGGATTTTAATGCTATAAGATTCACATCAGAATTCAATAATCCTCAACAAAGAACAATGGCTAGTATGAGGAGTTTCAACAGTTTCATTAATGGTTGTGAGCTTAAATAGACAACTCTTCTCCATAGTTCCTTTACATGGACAAATTTCCAAGCTAATCTGGATAGGTTCCTATTTTCAGCTATTTGGGACTTGGGAGGAGCATTAACTGAATATACGTGTTGGGTTTGTTAGAAGCTTTTTTTTTTATTATTTACGTAAGTGGTGGCTGTTATTAGTTGTATTTTCTTTTTATTTCTTTTGTTACTTAAGAAGGGCTAATATTGTAAGTTTACTTTTATTATAATCTTAATAAAAGAAGGTGGCAGTGCAGATCAGTTAAGTTCAATTTCTCTGCTCTTCATCCCTAGTTTTTTTCTCCTCTCTTCTCTTCTTCTCTCCTATTCCAGCTAAGTTCTGAACTGTTTTATTTTATTTTTCCTCATTGTTTAAGACTGTTTTTAGGTCTGATCACATTCTATTGGAGCACCATTTATTGACCTGATCAGTCCTAGATGCCTGACAGTCCTTTACATATAGAAAACTCTCTCAACACTTAAAAGGAAGGAAAGAGGAGAGAAAAGGAGTGATCGCCCTCTAAGGAAGGAGGTTTCCATCCCTCCAGCTGCAGTGGTTTGTCGGTTCTTAGTGGTTTTCTAGACTCCCTCTATTTGGTGATTTGAAGAGGGACTGTTTGTAGATGTTACAGGTTAGTTTCTTGTATTCTTGATTTTTCTAGTGGATAATCACGCTTGGGTGTTGTGGTCTGATGAGATAATCGAGTCATATTCATGTCACTGAGATCAACTAGTGTTTTTGAGAAGGTTTTTTCAATTTTCTCGAGTTGTGGATATCAGAGTTTGGTGTTCTAGGCGTTGGAGTTTGCTGTTTAGCATTTTCTTGTGTTGGTGTGATTGGGTTTTTGGTGGATTTACTGGAAAACATATCAAAATTATTTTCTGCATTATGGCATTGTTGAGAAGAGAAGTTGGTCTAGTGGGGTGATACAACCAGATTTTATGGCTGTCTAGATGACCTCAATTAAGCTTAAAGGTGCGAATTACATAATTTGGGCAAAACCTGTAAATCTGACTACCAGGGGTAAATTGAAATGCACTTAACCAGTCCTAATCAACACGCTCTTCACTTTTCCTGCTTCGATTGTACCTTGGGTTTGGTTTATCTAGACTGGTAGGATAAGAGACAAGTCTCAGTGCCCATGCGTAAGCCTTCTCAGAACTCTTTATCTCCTTTGAAATAGTCTTCACTGGCTGCGACTTAAATGCTCTTAAATTTAATCATACTTGGGATCCCAGTCCTCTCCTTCTTGGGAAGAAGGCAGTAGGTTGTTAGTGGGTTTACATAGTTAAGCACTGGCTTGATGGTAGTGTGGAAAGGTAGGGAACTAGTGGGTTTACATAGTTAAGCACTGGCTTGATGGTTGTTAGTGGGTTTACATAGTTGGTAGCAAATGGATAATACCCAAATATATGACATTGATTAAATTGATACTTTCTCTTCCTTTACTAAATTGGGGTATGTGTTATTATTTCTTTTGCCCTTTGTTTTACCTAAATGTGAAGAATGTCTTCTTCCATGGTGATATTTAGGAGGAAGTGTATATGGAGCAGCCTCTTGAGTAATGTTGCTCAAGGGAAGGTAGGGAAGCAATGCAAGTAAAAGACAGTGGTAGAGAAAATGAATCTTGTGCTCCCAAAGGAGATTGGTATGACCTCAGAGGATGAAAGGATGGTACCATGAGAGAGATCTATGTAAATTCGAGCAAAGGTGCTTTAGAGAGGGTGCGCTGGTTAGAGAAGTGCTTGGTAGGGTGATTTGTTAATGTTGAACCTGATGAAGGGGAAGTCTTGAGATGGGTCAAATCGGAGTGGAGTTCAAAAGGAGACATCCAGGTGAGAAAGTTAAATGTAGGTTTCTTTCTCTTCTTCTTCCGTAGCAAGGAGGAGGCATATGAACTTCTGAGTAGAGAAACATCAAAGTTCAGGTCACCGGAGCTTAGGTTGGGTAGATGGAATCCGCTAGTGGGGGCAATTAGAGAAGTGGGTAGCAAGATTCTTATCTGGATTAATGTCCTAGGGATTCCGCTCCATAGAACATACATCTTATCCCCCTGAGTATGGCGTTAAACTTTAATGGAGAGTGGTATGATTTGAGGTTGGTTATTGAAGGTTGCATCTCGTTTCATTGGATTCAAGAGGATTCAATGGCCTTGCCTGATCGAATCCAGGAGTTAGATTACCCTGCAAAGGATATTAGGATGCTGGTTGAACTTGAGAACGCAAGTCGGGAGGAGGAAGACAATGGAAAGCAAAAGGTCGGGGAGTTGGAAGGACAAGAAGAAGAGAGAGGGGAGATGCCGGAAAAGCGGGGGTGGTAAAAGGTAGTTTTGCAAATGGGAACTGAAGGGCCCTTTTTTGCAAAGGAACACATAGTGGGAGTCTTTGAACAGGGGATCATTTCCGAGAAAGATTTTAGCTCCTCAAGAAAGGACCTTGGAGGAGATGCACCCTCCACATAGAGTTTTTCTCGAAAAGGGACACTTGGAGGTTGATGGGCTTGAATCAGTAGGACATTGTTTCAAAAGGGGGTAGGGGTGATTAGAAGGGGAACAAAATTGTCACCAGCCAGTGATAGGAGCGAGGCGTAAAATGAGTTTATCGCTGAAACAGGATAGCGGTAAACTTTAAAAGAGGGGTGAGAATCAAGAGAAGGGCTAACAAGAGGGGTAAAATCGAAAGAACATTCTCTTTGAAGAAAACGAATTTCGACTGCTTGAATTCTAGGAAACAAGTATGCAGAGGGGATAAGGAAGGAGTAAAAAGAAATTGGATTTGGGTGGTGACCAAATATAAGAATGGAAGAAAGATTAAGATCTTGGGAGGAGAGAAAGACAAAAGAATAGTGATAAGCTCGACAACGGAAGGAGATTTGCAGAGAACTGACATAGAAGAGAAGATCTTGGATGGAGAGAGAAATAAAGAAGCAGAAGCCCGGAAAATCCGAAAAAGATAGTTCCAACAAGCTGAAAGAAGGGGATTCTGACTCTAACTCGAAGGCAAAAAGCAATAAAGATGAATTCTCTCAAGAAGCCGACAAAGAAGAGTTGGGGTCTTGGGGGAGGTTGTATGTTCAGAAAGGAAAGAGGTCTTTGGTCAACCAAGTTTTAAGCTCTACAAAGAATATAGTAGAGGCAATAGAAGGAAGAAAAGAAAGAATATTTGCGCAATCTGATCCAAGCAACATGGTGTCTTCACACGAACTTGAGGAGGTGAGTCAGTCTAGCTCGCAGAGCATTCTGACGCTGGAAACTCCAAACAATGGTGTAGGGGAAGAAGGAAAAGGAATAGAAGAAGAGATAGGAGAGAAAATAACAGAAAAGGGAAGACTAAGAGAGGAGGAGGGAGGGGGTGGAGTACGGAATCGGGTTTCCAATAGAAAAAGAAGGCTTATAGGCACTACTCAGCATAGTTTTCAAGGCGCCAAGGTGAGGCTAGGCGACAAGGGGGCGCCTTGTCGCGTAGTCGCCTAGGCGGGCGTCTAGGCGTCGCCTAGGCGATGGATTTTTTCAAGTAAAAATATGTATCCTAGGGTAGTTCTCTAGGTTCCATAATAATTTTCATGAGAAAAGTATAAACTTCATGTTAAAGTATAGAAAATCAACATATTCCAGCATATTCATGAGAGAAAAAGAAGAAAGAAAAGAAATTTCAAAAAATATAAGGGCTGAACCCCTATTTCTGTTATAGGAAAAGAAGAAAAGAAAAGGTGGAAGAAGAAAATTGGCATATAGTATAGACACACAAAATTAGTAAAGAAAAAGAAGTAAATGTGTTGGCTAGACAACATTTTAAATTCTTCCTTGCTTATTGGTTCAGGTTTTGAAGTTTTTCAATGTTCAATACAGCATTTAGCAATGCTCGTGTTGATTAAACCCTAACAAATAAGAAAATAATAAAAAGAAATTAGTATATAAACACACAAAATGAATATTTTAGTTTAAAATGTCTATTTTAAAATTATAACCTAAAAAATTAAGAATATAAAAGTTTTGTATAATACACTATAGAAAACTGCTTGGCGATTAGGCGAGGTGAGCGTCCAAGGGCGCCTTGTTGCCTAGGCGTCGCCTTGACAACTATGCTACTCAGAATTCAGAAGAAGAGAAACAAAGGGAAGAAGGAGAAGGTTCAGAGACTGGGAATAGGGATAGAGAGAGAGAGGGAGGGAGGGAGGGAGGCAGCAGAACATACACAAAAAGACCAAGAAGTCAAGGAAATAGTTCAAAATGGGGAAATAAATATTAATAAATTGGTGGAGAGGGAGGTGGAGGTTGGAAAGTCTCTTGGCCTAGTTTTTTGGGGAGAGGAAGGTTTTGCGACAATAGCATTTGGGAAGTTTTAAAATAAGAAAAGAGAAGAGAAAAAGAAGAGGGAAGAATACTTGGGAAAAGTAAAGGGGTGGGATGAGGAGGGGCTGGATGAGATTGAGTGATTTGGGGGGAGGGGGAAGGCAGGGAATGGGGGAGGAAGATGAGGATTCTTAGTTGAACTGTAAGGGGTATAAGGAATGGAAGGAGGAAGTTAGTGAAGAAATTGCTTTGAAGTATCAAACCAGAGGTGGTTCTTCTCCAAGAAATTATTTCTTGTAATTTCTGTTTTGAAGTTGGTTTGTCAACTAGGCAAAACCAGCATTTTGAGATGTACTGCGTTTTTTCAGTTTAATTAAACTTCCTTTTATCCTTCAAAAAAAAAATTATGGGCTGAGACAATGTCACGGGCCCAGTTTGGTACCACTCTGTTTTTAGTAGAGATCTATTTTTTGGTAAGAATGTCCTAGCTTTGTACGCTGATGATATTATTATTATGTGTGATACATAGGGAATCAAGGAGTTGAAATCATTCTTGCAACTGTAGTTTCAGACCAAGGACTTGGGGCACTTGAAGTATTTTCTAGGTATTGAGGTAGCAAGGTTGTAGTGGGGAATCTCGCTATGATAGAGGAAATGTGTGCTTGATTTATTAGAGACAAGACTACTAGTGATGTGGACAGAAAAATAAAGTACATGCAGTACTTCAAGTATACATCAATAAGCACAAGAAGTACCAAAGTGATAACAACAAAACGAGTTGTATGTTTAGGGATTTCAGACTTGAAACCGAAGTAAAAATCTTCTGGAACAGTTCCGCTATAGTAACAATGGAAGCAAGCTCTAAAGCAAAAAAAAACAATGGCAGCATGCTGGCCTCCCATGCGGACATGTAGCGATAAAGGGATTGGAAGGTGTCAAAAAGGGTCGACTCCTCAAAACCCAAGTTCCCAATACTTGAAAACCCTAACTGGGGCTGAGCTACAGATCAAACAAGAGAGAAAAAAACAAAAAGACCCCTACAGAAACAGCCCCCTTCTCTTTTATATGACCCAATGGCTTGTTGGAGAAGCCAATTAAAATTATTTACAAATGAGCCCCTGGATTGTTTCCCTTTCATAAACAACTCCTTAAGAACAAAACAAACCCCCAAAAGATAACTTTTGTAACAGAAAAACCCAAGAGACCCAAACCCAACAGCTATGCACCCAACTGCCCCTGACCAGAATTTGAATTATAAAATAACGAAAATCCCCCTGGTCCCAAACTGTCAACAAAACTACCTAAAAACAACAATTTGGGGTCCTACTACAAAAACATGCAAAATGGAATACATTCACTTTTCTTCCTTTTTTTTCTTTTTTTTCTTTCTTTTGGCCTCATCAACTAGGAGCAAAACCAATGGACATTATTGATTCAAATATCAAGATTTCTGATAGTGAGGGGGAGTTCCTGGATGATCCTAGGAGATATAGAAGACTGGTGGGAAAACTCGTCTATCTCACCATCATGAGGCCATATATTTCTTTTAGTGTGGGAGCATTGATCTAGTTTATGTAGAATCCAAGCACAAATCATTGGAAATGGTATTATTAGGGTTTTTCTATACTTGAAGTGTGCTCTAGATCAAGAGCTGTCTAAGGGAAAGGGGGAAAACTATCTTTGGAAGGGTATACAGATGTAGACTGGGCAGGATTGGTGACTAGCAGAAAGTCCACAATTGGATGTTACACCTTTCTTGGAGGAAACTTAATTACTTGGAAAAGCAAAAAGTAGTGTGTAGTTGCAAGTAGTGCTGAAGTTGAATATATAGGGCCATGGCAAATACAACATGTGAGTTGGTTTCGCTAAAGTTGAATATAGGGTCACTCCTATTAGACTGTTTTGTGACAACCAAGCAGCAATCCACATTTCCTCTAATCCCTCGTTTCATGAAAGAACCAGTGGATTGCCACTTTGTAAGGGAGAAGGTCACAAGTGGAGAAATTGTTATAGTATATGTGAAGTCAGAAGATCAATTAGCTGATTTCTTCACCAAAGACTTAGGTTGTGCACGGATGGATCACATTTGTAACAAGTTGGAGCTTTATGACATTTATGCTCCAACTTGAGAGGGATTAGAAGTTTTTTATTCTTTATTATTTACATAAGTGGTGGCTGTTATTAGATGTATTCTCTTTTTATTCTTTTGTTACCTAAGAAGGGCTAATATTGAAAATTTACTTTTTATTATAATCTTAGTAAATGGGTGTGACAGTTGAGATAAATTGAATTTGATCTCTCTGCTCTTCAGCCATAGTTTCTTCTCTCCTATTCCAGCTTAGTTTGAACTATTTTACTTTATTTTCCTCATTGTCTAATATTGTTTTTAGGTATGATCACAGGCTTTATTAAGACCTATGTATAAAGCCTGTGATCACAGGCTTTATTTTCCTCATTGCCCTATTCTTTTATCTCTAGATTGTTTTTTTTTTTTTTTTTGAGAAAAGGTAATGTAAATTTTATTCATGATGAAGATAATCATACAAGAAAGGGGGGAAGACCAAGAATCATTCACCCCCTAAGGATCTGATCATAGATCCCACAGATTGACAGAATTAAGCATCACAAACAAGTTCTGATTACAAAACACATGGTAGAAAGCCAAGAGGCAAGTCTAGCTACAATGCACTGGATCAGCACCTCTGGCTCTTTCTTCTCTTTTCTAAATATTCTGTCATTTCTCTCAGACCATATAGTGCTGATTAACTGCATCTGGAATGGCACTCCAAATGTACTATCCTTTCTTTGATAAGCCCAGCAGGTACCAGCATTTAAGCAGATTCTTCACTGTACCCGGCATTACCCAACTAATACCAACAGTATTAAGGAAGGGAGACAATTCTCCGAGCAATTTTGCAATGCATACAGAGGTGGTCAATGGATTCCTCTTCAAGACAACGGATTGCACAGCTAAGATCATCTAAACTAAGACCTCTTTTTGCCAGATTGCTTTTTGTTAATTTCCCTAGTGCAGAAGCGCACAGCAAGAATTTGATTTTGGACGGAGGTTGAGGGTTCCAGATTTGTTTATATGGGAAGCCAGTTGCCCTTCTAACAGTCATACTCTCAGCAAAAGATCTGACTGTGAACTTTCCATCATCTGTCCAAATCCAGATCCACTTGTCAGCTGAAAGAGGCTGAAAGGAAAATGCATCAAGGCAGCTCAGCAGATTTACAACATCCTCCACTTCCCAGTCATGGAAATCTCTAGATTGTTTTGTTGGTGACCTAACTTCCTTCATATTTGAGAACATGCAGCTCACTTACACAACTTTATTAGGATGGTAAAATCTTGGTGGGGAGGAGGATGCAAATGGGGCTTGATGAAGGGTTTTGGCTTTTGCAAAGAACAAATCCTAACTCAGTTAGACAACCTTGATTTCAAGAAGACTCAGGGGCCTTTGTCTTTTGAGAAGAGAGAACAAAGGTTGAAATTGATGAATAATTTGCATTTACTGATTTAAAACATTGAAGGAAGAAATCGATAGAGACAAAAATTGATAAGCAGATGAATCAAGGAAGGTGATAGAAACATTAAATATAAATAATTTCACTCCCTAGCTGACAGTAGGAAATGGAAGAATTTTGTCCCCAAACTAGAAATTGATGGGAAACCCATCCTGAAGCAAAGCAACTACTTATCAAAGGATTAGTAGCCAACCTTGGATGGGTGCCAGCTGTTGAGTTGGAGAGGTCATAGTTGCCTAGGCAATACCTATGTTACAAGGCACACCCTTGGAAGGTTACCTTGTTTAAGCACTTAGCTGTTCTGTACATGGTGCTATGAAATATTTTTATTATTTTTTGTGATTACAATAAAATAGACATTATTAAACTAAATTATTCATTTTTGGGGTTTATGTATTAGTTTATTATTATTTTCTTAATTGTTAGGTTTCGATCAACACACATGTTGGTGTATGCTGTCTTGAAACCCTTGAAGACTTCAAAACCTGAACCGATAAAAAAGGAAGAACTTGGAATTTTGTCCTTCCAACCTTTCTTTATATTTCCTTTTCTTAGGACAAAAACAGGCTTGGCCCCTACATTACTAGTGAATTTTCTTTTCTTTCTTCTCATGAATATGTTGATTTTCTATGTTTTAATATGAAGCTTATACTTTTAAACAAGATTTATAGATGGTTACTAGTAAAATATGGTTGCTTTTTACTATGGAACTGTTAGAGAATATCAACCTACTCAAGGACCTTACCTAACAGCTGAAGCTTTTAGGTTGAATGGTTCTTTAAGATGGTATCAGAGCCATTTTGACCAAGTGGTCTAGTGTTCGATCCTCGTTACCCCCATTATAATTAAATAAGTTTCAACACAAGGTATGAGTGGGCCTGTGCTTGTTCACGCTTCAAGCCCAATGGACTTTTTTGTGAGGGGGCGTGTTAGAAAATATCAACCTATTCAAGGACCTTAACTAACAGCTTAAGCTTTTAGGTTGAATGGTTCTTTAAGAGGAACATAGGGAATTGCCTAGGATTCATGATTTTTATTTATAAAAAATAGGAACTTGCTTAGGGGTAAAGGCACCTCTTGTCGCTAGCCTCGCCTTTGTACCTTGAAAGCTATGAGATCCTTTGAGGAGGAAATGGGGAAGTAGTGTTTTTAATGGAGCAATCTAAAGCCTCAGGACTAGATGGATTTCTATGGCTTTTTTTCAATAATATCGGTATCTTGAAATAAGATTTGATGGAGATATTTTGAGATCCTCATGAGAGGAATAATAAACCTAGGGGCTAATGCTACCTTCCATTTTCTTAATCCCAAAAAATTTTGAGGATAATCACTTTAGTGGCTTTAAGCTTACTAGTTTAATAGGTAGCTTGTACAAAATAATTGTGAAGGTGCTATTTTTAAGACTCAAGGAAATGCTACCTGCTCTAATTTCAAAGCAGCATAGAGCCTTTGTTTAGGGAAGACAAATAGTAGACAAATATCTAATTTCCAATGAATGCCTTGAATTGAAAATGTTAGATTAAACAGGATGGGTATGAAAATTGGAGTTAGAGAAAACCTATGATATGGTGGATTGGTCTTTTATAGGAGAAACAAGTGTAGAGAACTGGGAAATTGCCGCATGGCTATTTTTGTACTTTTTCTTGCAGTGAGAAACAACATGCCCGAACTCCTTACATTCATAGCACTATATTTTAGAGAAGTCCTTCCCTTTTGGTTTTGTTGCCAGGAAGACAGTATCAATGTTGGATTCCTTTCTTCCATCCAGAGTAGTCTGTGTGGCAAATCTGGTTTCGACCCTCAGAATTTCCCCAAGAATAGTATCCAAGTCAGGAAGTGTTCCTCGACTCAGGATATTAGATCTAACAACTTCGGATTCAGGTCTGAGATTTATTAGGAAGTGCGTAGTCTTTCTTCTATCAAAATGTTCCTTCATATACTTCAGCAACATTCTGAAGGATCATTTCCCATGTGAACAAGCTCATATTCGGTCCAAAGGTTAATAAACCCAGCATAGTACTTTTGGACCTTTCTTTCTCCTTGATAATAGGAGAAGATGTCAACCTCTATACCCAAGCGTACTGGTATTGGTCCCTTCTGAATTTTTGATAAGTAGTACTTGTATTCTCCTTTTATGTATTACTTTTGTTACTTGTAGAGCATACATGAATGATAGTAGAAAGAGATGCTATAAAATGAGTTAGTCTAAATAGAAATAAGAACAAGTATGCTTAATATAGTGGGTATGTGCTGCTCAATAGTCCAGCTTTCTTAAAAGAGATTATGTGTAATGCTAATTCATGTAGTTATATTTTGTGGTTAAATTTGATGGTCTAATTATTGATTGTGCTGTATAAAGAGATGGATCCCATATTTTCAAGAGCAATGTGTGTCATTTGCAACCTATATGGAACCACATATTCAGTTGATAAGCTCAAAAACTGTTGAGGTTTATGAGACATCTAGAAAGGCTGTGAAACCACACATTGTCAAAGTGCAAGAATTCACAGATCCTTACTTTCAGGTATATTTTATGATGCTAAAGTTCTTTATTTTTACCCTTATTATGATACCAATTGAATGTTTTGATTGTTGACAGGAAGTGAAGAAGTTTTCCAAGCCTTATGTCAATCAGGTTGCAACTGTAGCAAAACCTCATGTTGATAAAGCACGGGTTGCTCTGAAACCTTATACAAATAAAGCATTTCATGCTTATGGAAAATTTCTTAAATCTGCAACAGTGTATCATGACCAGGTAAACTTTCTTGAGTTTCTGGTTCACTTGTAGCCTCTTATTTATGATTTCTTCTTCCTTTTGATTTATTAACATCCATGTTTCTTTTTCATGGTCACTGTCTTTATGGGGCATATTTTGGGAGATGGTTGGTTGATTCTTAGTTCTTGAAAGTGTCAATGTAAATGATCTATTATGTTTTGAACATCTTTAATTTTTAATATTTCAAAGAAATTAATGGTACAAAGATGCCTAATGAAACTGTTTACTCTGGAGGAGAAGACTATCAATTTCTGCTACTTTGCTGATCAAGGATGCCTTCAAAAGTTGTAGGCATATCAAAGAAAATACAAAAGAATTGAATCCATAAGCCCAATGGTAGGAGCATTGTCTAAAAAACAATAGTCTCTTAATATTTTCTTATATGATATTTCCATCTTTGTGGTTACTAGTACTACTAGTATGAAATATAACTTTGATATTTCCATCTTTGTTTTATTTGTACTCTTTATTTAAATTCATCAGGCTGTGTTTGGTTGTTTGCACTAGTACAAATTCATGGGAGTGCAAATGAAAAAAATGCAAATTCTCATTTAATTTTGTTTTGGGTTTTATTTTATTCTGCTTCATGTCTTAATTTACTTCATTTGTACTGCAATCAAACAAAATAAGCTAAAATTTGAAACAAAAATATGTCAGAATTTACACTCGAATCATTTGTATAGTTTTGCATCGGTGCAGATTTATTTGCATTGCAACCAAACACAGCTCCAATGAAAAATACTGTTTCCTATATATTTCCTAAAGAACTCTCTAGTATCAATGTTGACCAAAACCTTCAAAGCTTAACACTTTTCTGATTGACTCCCATCCTCTCTTTCAAATAACAATATGTTAAATACCAAAACCCATTTTCCAAATTGTAATGGATTTTATGCAGACATAAAATCCAGGGATGCAAACAAGTATAACCAAGACAAGAACAAGACCTGGAGACTTGTCTGCTCAATGTGATTGGAGACAGAAGGGATATTATGTAGTGTGTTTCTAGGGTGAAAGAGTGTTGGATGGTTCATGGTTCATAAGTGTGAATAAGACTTAGAGTCTAGGCCTTCTACCTAGGGGTAATCATTTAAGCCTGGACAACATGTGTTTACATATATGTTTTTATAGTATGGCAGTTATAATTATCGTTGGATCGAGTGGTTAAGTGTTGGTGAGCTTATTTATCTTTTATGTTCCAGTTTTATAGTCTGTTATGGGCCTAAACTTGTTTTATTTTATTCTGTCTAGGTGTCCCATCACTAATCAGGGGCATTCTAGTCTATTCCTTTAATATCTTATTGTTAATATATATAATAGCTTCTAGGGCTGGCTGAGAACACATTTTGCCGCCCATTAACAAGCTTCTTCTTCTTCTTCTACTGCTGTACTTCAGCAAACATGGTATCAGAGGACCAATCGGCTTCATTGATTACATCTAGTTTCTTACCTTTTTCCTTATTCTGTCTTCTATTCTTTATCTTCTCTTATCTCTGCTACTGTGAAGAAGCCCTAGGACTGATCGAAGACTACAGAAAGGTCTTTGTCTAGGGTTTCTCTTTGGGTGTAGGGACCAAGGAGTGGTTTTCCCAGCCGTTTATGCCCTACTAGTGGTTCTGCAGCAGTTAGTAGCCATTTGGCTACTAGAGAGATCTGTGTATAACATATCTAGGAAGGACTGAGTGGACAGTCCTAGTTGCTATCTGGGAGTTAGAACAGATCGCAAGGGGTGGTCACAGCCCAGGTTTGACTTCCAGAAATGGTGGTTTTGGCCATAGAAGCTGCTCTCAGCCCAGAACTGGTTATAGTGAGTGTTTTCAGTCCATTTACAGAAGTTTTTTTTTTTTTCCGAGATTTGCGTTCAGAGGTCTTAGGAACTATAGGAAGTTAATCTCAGCCTAGTAACAGCTCCGGTAAGTCTGAAATCTTGTCCCTCTTGTTGAGATTACAGCTGTAGGTTGGTGTCAGAGGTAGAATATGTCTTCAATATCAGGAGAAGTGTCTTCTAAGGACAATAGGACTGGTGGGAGGTCTTCAAACATGGAAAACCCAAATCTGCATAGCTTGCAGATCACCAGTGTGTTGTTAGATGAATACAACTTCAGAGAATGGTCTGTTTCAGGCAAGCTTTTCATTACTTCCCGGGAACTTGTGGGTTATATAGATGGACATAAGAAGGAACCTAAAGAGGATGATGTTGATTACTCAACCTGGCGCAAGAAGAATGGTAATGTTATGTCTTGGTTGCTTGCCTCAATGACTCCAAGAGTAGCAAGGACTATTCAGCACTTCCCTACAACCTCTAAGATTTGGGAGTAGGTGTCTAAAACCTACGAACAATGGAAGAACAATGCAAGAATTTATAGACTAACCCAAGATATTGTTGCATTGAGACAAAGGGATATGTCTATTGCAACTTACTTTGTAACTTTAGAAGGACTATGGGAAGAACTAGACCACCACCTTGTACTTGACTGGGAAAATACAAGAGATAAGGAGAGGCATGATGAACAAATTGAAGAAGGCAGAGCTTTTAAGTTCTTGGCTGGCCTAGACCCGATGTATGAAAGCATAAGATCCCAAATTTTGGAAGGGATGAGCTTCCAGATGTACATTATGTTTACTATCTTGTAAGGAATGAAGAGGTTAGAAGGAAAGAGATGCAATTAGACATCCAAGTGCAACCTGTTGAGCATTCATCCTTGATTTCTTCAACCCAAAAGGGAGGCAAGCATTTAGACAAGAGGCATTTCAAGTGCTCTCATTGTGGAGGAGATAGACATTTGAAAGAGACTTGTTGGATTCTTTATCCTCACCTGAAACCAGCTGCATTAAGGAAAGATAAGAAGCTAAGGAAGGGTCAAACAACAAGTGGAAATGTTGTCATAAGTACTAGTGGTGAAAGCCCAAAGAATGCACTTATAGTTGCACCTCCTCCAATGGGACAAACCACTAATTCCCACACATGAGGTCCTACTTTGATTTCACAACTGATGAGTTAGAAATCCTTGGCTCGGCTAAGAACAATTCCCTTGTATCGACCTCTCATGCCAAATCAGGTATTGTCTTTGCTCATAGTGTGACTGGTCCTATAATGTCTAATTATTGGATTATTGATTCTAGTGCTACTGACCACATGAAACACATGTCTTCTTTATTTTCTTCTTATCATTTGATGTTTGGTCAAGATAAGATGAAAGTTGTTGATGGTTCCCTCTCCACCATCTTTGGAAAAGGGGAGGTTGACCTAAGCAAGGATCTCTCTCTTAAATTAGTTCTGCATGTTCCCAATCTTGCTTCCAACCTCTTATCTGTTTCTAAGCTTACCAAAATTTTAAACTGTAGCATAACATTCTTTCCTACTCATTGTGTCTTTCAGGACAAATTGATGAAGAGAACGATTAGGAGTGGTCATGAGTCTAGAGGCCTCTATTATTTTGGTGCAGACATCAATTCAGCCTTACAATCATTTGCTTTTAGTGGTCGAGATAATGAGGAGTCAGTAGCTAGGTTACATTTGTGGTAGGCTAGACTAGGTCATTTACCTTTTACTTTAATGCAAGGATTGTTTCCTCAGTTGTTCAAGTGTGTTTTGAGTCAGAGTTTGGTTTGTGAAGTGTGTCAATTGTCAAAACAATGTAGAACTCTTTATCCAATTTTTAGTAATGAAATTCAAGCTCCTTTTGATTTAGTTCATCTTGATGTATGGGGCCCTTCACCTCTTGTTTCTATAGATGGCTTTTGTTACTTTATCAGCTTTATTGATCACTATTCACAATGCACATGGATCTACTTGTTAAAAGGGTGTGATGAAGTACCATGGATAACCATGGCATTTTGTAAAATGATTGAAACCTAGTTTGGCAAGAAGATTAAGCAGTTTCGTTTAGATAATGTTGTTGAGTATTTTGGAAGCTCCTTGAATCTGTTCATGGAGGATGCAGGTATATTACATCAATCATCTTGTGCTAGTACCCCTCAACAGAATGGGGTTGCTGAGCGCAAAAGTAGACATTTATTGGAGACAACTCGAGCCTTACTGTTTCAGCACAAGGTTCCCAAGCACTATTGGTTTCAAGTAGTCCTTACAACATCTTATCTGATAAATAGAATGCCATCTAGGGTGTTGGGTATGAGAACTCCTTTCTCTGTCCTTTGTCCTAACCTTCCAGATTTCCCTCTTCCTCTAGAGTCTTTGGCTGTGAGTGTTTTGTTAATGTCAAGGATCCTAAGAAGACTAAGTTGGATCCTAGGGCTATAAAGGGGGTCTTCCTAGGGCACTCTCCCACACAAAAATGTTATAATTGTTATGATCTAGTTACCAAGAAAAAATGTCACCAAGGATGTGGTGTTTTTCGAGTCTTAGTCCTATTTTCAGTCCTCTAGGAATCCTCTTCAGGGGGAGACTAGTAGGATGGAAGAGGATTCTTCCTCTCCTTCCTTCTTTGTGCCTCTTTCAGGCTCGGGTCTTCCATCTTCTCCTCCTAATCCTCCCAGTTTTAGCTGCCCAGGTGAATCTAGTGAGACTCCCACTAAACCTGTTTCTATTCTTGGTGTTGAGGATGTGACTGATGACATTAATAGACAACAAAAACATATGCAATTGCCTACAGAAGAAGAAAAAAAGATTCTCTAACTTGTGGCAACAACCAATCGGACTCAGATCAATTTGTCTTAATGGTTCCAGGTAATCCTATCACTCCTATTTCTGATTTTGATCTTCCCATTGCTCTTCGTAAGCCTACTCGTTCTTGTACTACTCGACATCCCATTGCTAAATATGTTTCTTATTCATGTTTATCTCCTCGTATTATTCCTTTGTGTATGCTCTTTCTTCTATTCATGTTCCTGCTAGGTACTCAGAGGTAGTGTTTCACCCAAGATGGAGAGAGGCAATGAATGAGGAAATGAAACCCTTAATGAAGGCAAGGACTTGGGACTTTGTGGATCTACCAGAAGGGAAGAGCACTGTGGGATGTAAGTGGGTGTTTACTATGAAGCACAAGGAGGATGGTTCCATTGAAAGATATAATAAGGCCAGACTAGTGGCAAAAGGGTTTACTCAGAAGGAAGGGATTGACTACAAGGAGACTTTTGCTCCAATTGCAAAGCTTAATACAGTCTGGGTTCTATTGTCATTAGATGCAAATTTTTCATGGGAGCTACATTAGTTAGACATGAAGAACGCTTTCTTGAACAATGATCTACATGAGGAGGGATTCTTGAATCCTTCATCTAGTTATGATTTTCATGGGAAGGTATGTAGGCTAAGGAAATCATTATATGGGATACACTTAAGCAATCTCCTCGAGCTTGGTTTGAAAGGCTCTATGTTGCCATGAAGAAAGTGGGATACACTTAGAGTGGTGTAGATCATACATTGTTCATAAGAAAACAGGGTAACAGTCTTATAGCACTCATAGTCTATGTGGATGATATGGTGATTACAGGGAATGACTCGAAAGAGATAAAAAGATTGAAGGAATTCTTGACATCTAAATTTGAGATCAAAGATTTAGGCCATCTGAGATATTTCCTCGGAATTGAAGTTGCAAGGTCACAAGAAGGCATTTATATATGTCAAAGGAAATATGTTCTTGATCTTCTAGAGGAGACAAGTATGATGGGGAGTAGACCAGTAGATACTCTAATAGAGCAGAATCGTTGTCTCCAGGAATCGGTTGGAGAGGACTACCTTGATAAAGAAAGATACCAAAATCTGGTGGGAAATTGATATATCTATCTCTTACCCGACCTGATATAGCTTATGTAGTGCATGTTGTCAGCCAGTTCATGCACTCTCCCAAGATTCCTCATATGAAAGTAGTTGAAAGGATCCTTAGGTATTTGAAGACATGTCCAGGGAAGGAAATTTTGTTCAAAAAGCACAATAAAATTGAAATTGAGGCATATACTGATGCAGATTGGGTTGGACCAATTGGAGATAGGAAGTCTACTTCTGGATATTGCACATTTGTTGGAGGGAGTTTGGTTACTTGGAGAAGTAAAAAGCAAAATGTGGTTGTAAGATCAAGTGCAGAAGCTAAATATCGGGCTATGCCACATGGTGTTGCAGAACTATTGTACCTTAGGACCCTCCTTTGTGAGCTTGGGATGAAGGTTGTTGGTCCTCTCAAGCTGTATTGTGACAACAAAGCTGCCATCAACATTGCAAATAACCCAGTACAACATGATAGGACTAAGCATATTGAGATTGACTGACACTTTGTAAGAGAGAGAATGGTGTTGCAGAACAAAGCTGCCATCAACTTTGCATTCCTTATACACCCCCTAAGATGCAGATTGCTGATGTTTTGACAAAAGGACTGTCTTTAGTGAAGTTCCTAGGCTTATTTGGCAAGCTAAATGACTGATATCCATGCTTAGCTTGAGGGGGAGTGTTGGATCGAGTGGTTTAGTGTTGGTGGGCTTATTTATCTTTTATGTTCCAGTTCTATAGTCTGTTATGGGCCTTTAGTTATTGGGCCTAAACTTGTTTTATTTTATTATGTCTAGGTGTTCCATCACAAATCAGGGGCATTCTAGTCTATTCCTGTAATATCTTATCGTTAATATATATAATAGCTTCTAGGGCCAACTGAGAACACATTTTTCCGCCCATTCACAAACTTCTTCTCTTCTCTCCTCGTCTCTTCTTCTTCTTCTTCTTCTTCTGCTGTACTTCAGCAAACAATTATATATGTTATATATATGTAATATTTTATGCTATTATATATTATAATATTATTGTAATGTATACATATGTATAATATTTGTGTTAAGGCTTAAGGGATATGATTATAACTTTATTTATTTATTTCAAATTGCAGCCTCTGACATTGTTTACTTCGATTTTGTTAAGGTCCAAGCTTCTACACATGAATTTTTTAAAAAGCATGAGCTGACAAGACCTCTTGCAACTAAAGAGTTGGTTTGGTTTGTGGTATGTAATGCATATTTCACATGCATTGAAGTATTTAGTTTCCCATTTACATCTTTGCTTGATATGTATATTATTCTTACATATCTTTCTGTAATTCATGTAGGCCTCTGCCGTATTGGCTTTTCCAATATTAGTGCTATTTAAACTGTGGTCATGCATGTTCTGGTTAGTTATTTTTCTATTTATCGGCCCTGCAATTATAATCATTGCAATTGTTCTGTTCATTTTTACAGGAAAATGTCTATCTAGGCTTTTTCCTCCTCTTATTCTGGTTCTACTTTTGAATTTCTTTTTATACTCAGAGGTTAATTTTCAATATTTATTTTTCTTCCCTTTGCAGTAAGGAGAAAAAAGTTATTCGGAATGGCAATACAAATCAAACTCGTCGTAGGGCCAAGCGGGGACATCCTGATAAGTAAAATGCTATGACTAGTTCAATCTAGGTTTTTCAGCACATTCTCTAGGTATGCTTTATTGTCTTGTTATTTTTAAGAACCTATAGCAGTGTCAGATAATTTCTGTATTCTTGCAACTCTATTTGAATTCTCTGAAAAGTGTCATGGCAGCACTCAGGTTTTTTCTCTAAAACAAGTAGCTTTACTAGACAAAAATAAAGGGTGCGATTGCTAGACATGCCATACTTGTTAATTTGCAAGCTTGCAAGTAGATAACCAAAATTCATAGGCCATTATAGTCACTAGAATAAGATAAGAATACACATTACTGCTAGGGTAAAGAAGAAAGAAAATAGAAAAGAAGAGATAGAACCAGCATCATGATCAATTATTGGTTCAGTCATTGTTCTTTGTGTGTGTATGTTTTGAGGAAAGATAAGGTATTGTATTAATAAAACCACAAAAAAGCATACAAGATGTATACCAAGAAAGGGAAAAGAGCTGAAGCTAAAGATCAAAGATCCAAAAAAAGCCTAGATCCAGTCCTAAAAGGACACCAGATCCCAGCCCCTAAAAAACACAAACCTTGGAACAACCTAACCAGAAAAACAAATGAAGATGCACCCAAGAGGCACAATGCCAGAAACACAGACAGGGACCAAAAGCAGCTGAAGGTGCTAACCACACAGCTTCCCACTACTTCTCCTTCACCTTCTCCTCCTTCCTCTTGTGCTATGAGGCCCCTAACAGGTGGCTTGACCACAGCCACATCGTAGATCTTAGGAATGCCTTTAGTCCTTGTACAGCCAGGAAGGTAACCTAGACTGTCCACAAAGCAGCAAGAAACTGCACCATCTGAGTCTACCTCGTCCTCAGAGCTGGGACTAAAAAAGAACACAGATTCCGAACTGAACAACATTTGCTCTCAACCAGTCTCGAACCTGACCTTCTCTTCAGCAAAAGACTCCATGAAGTTGCCAAAATCCAACAACCTGTCAGCATGATGCTACAACTCACTAGGATGTGAAGAGAAGCACGCTTCTGGAGAATTGCTAACCTCATGAACCATGGTCTCAGTTTGAACACAAGAGACCACAGTAGGTTGCTGGTTATGAGGTGAACCACCTTCACAAGCCTATTTCTCAACTTCAATTAACTGCCGAAGATGGATGGACCCATAAAAGGACGAAAAGTAGAGATAGGCAGAAAGCACATCATCATTGTTCATTTTCAAGATCATGATTTCTCCTTGAGGGCAGTTCAAAATACAATTAACTGCTAGTTGCCATGCATGTCCACATGGCAAGGGTGGAAGAGCTCATTATTTTCATCAAACTTCAGGTACGAGGCCATATTGCAATGGAGTAAGGACTGGATTGCCTGCCTGAAGGGAAGGAGAGCTGCGGATGGAAGATGGCTACAGAGATTTTACAAGCCTACCTGGTTTATATCAAGAAAGGGCATGTGGAAGAGGAACTGAAAGAAGATTCAACAGAAGGTGAGGGGTCCCACAAAAGAGACGAGAACACAGCCCCCATTAGTTGGAAAAGAAAAGAAGCTTGTGTTAGTCACTAGCTCACAAACAACACTAAAAGTTTTGATGGAAGTGGAGAAAGGAAACTGGGATAACAGGTATGTAATGACAGCAAAAGGGAAGGTGAGCGATTGGGAATCAATTCTTGACTCGGTGATAAAAGAGCTTAAGGTTAAAAATACATCAACTTTATTCTCATTCTGCGAGAACAGAGCTTCTAGAGAGATGGAATTTGTCATTTAATGAAATAGAGATAACTGATATGCAAACAGTTGTGAAGGTGATGGGGCTGCTGTTCAACCTCTGGAAAGCAAGGTTTAAAATGTTGATGTCGGTGGATATGTCGGCCATCCGAATATAAGAAACATATCGGAAATGTTGGAAATATCGTATGGAAATATTGTAAAACTAATAGAAATGGTAGAAACATTGTAAAATATGCAAAATATGGAATGATATTTTATGAAATGATAAAAGAAGCATAGGTGTAGAGAACTGGGAAATTAGCCAAAGGCTATTTTTGTACTTTTTGTTGCAGTGAGAAATAACATGCCCGAACTCCTTACATTCATAGCACTGTATTTTAAAGAAGCCCTTCTTCCCTTTCGGTTTTGTTGCCAGGAAGACAGTATCAATGTTGGACTCCTTTCTTCCATCCAGAGTAGTCTGTGGCAAATATGGTTTTGGCCCTCAAAATTTTCCCAAGAATAGTATCCAAGTCAGGAAGTGTTCCTCGACTCAAGATATTAGATCAAACAACTTCGAATTCAGGTCTGAGATGCATTAGGAAGTGCATAGTCTTTTTTCTATCAAAATGTTCCTTCATATACTTCACGCAACATTCTTAAGGATCATTTCCCATGTGAACAAGCTCATATTCGGTCCAAAAGTTAATAAACCCAGAATAGTACTCTTGGACCTTTCTTTCTCCTTGATAATAGGAGAAGATGTCAACCTCTATCTAGTATTGTCTTGAGGTGTTTGATTGCTGATATACTTTCTCGAGATACTCATACATCTCATAGGCAGTCCTGTATCCTCTCATAGGAATTGCAATGTCAGTTTCAACAGATCCTAAGATCCATGATGCAATTTTTGCATTATCAATTCTCCACTGATTAACCCTTGATGTCCCAATCATTAGGTTTAACTACTGATCCATCCAGATATCCTCAGAGACCTTTCGCCTCCACATGAAATTGGAAATTGAATTTTCAAAGTGCATAGTTCGTACCATTAAACTTAATGGGGAGAATTTCCATCCTTTCTAATGCCATTGAATCACAAGAGCAAGAAAAACCACAAGAAGAAATGTTCAAAACAGTAGAACAAAGAAGTACCTCTCAATTGTCGTCCAGAAAAGGAAACTATATGGGTCTGTCAAACTCTGAAGTGGCTCAAAACCCTTCTAAATCAAATCCGATTCAAATCAAACCAATTAGAATCAGTAGATCTGCTTTGGGCAACACTAGATCTAAAGTTTCAGCCTGATCCTATGCTTCTAGAGAGAGATCCAGCACAAAAGAGAAATCTGATGGTGCAGCAGTCCAGGAACAGAGTCTGCCAAGTTCTGATTGAATGCAGCCTTAGAAATGGGATTCAAGGGCACTCGAGAGCCTCCCAAATACTTTTAGGGAGTGCTCTAGATGACAGATAAGGAAGGGGTGAAAAAGAAGTTACTTGCAGATCAGATCGTAACTTGGCTCTGATACCATGTCAGAGTCAGACCGAAAATCAGAGAAAGAGAAAGAGAGAGAGAGAGTGAACACAGCCGAATGGTGGGTGTGACACCTTGTGTCAGTCGACACCCTAGAAGTTATATTTATATTAAAAGTTAAAAGGACAAATGTGCCCTTAATGTACAAAAGAAACAGAACAAAGAATAGCTATACAACAAGGGAAAAGAAAAAGTACAAAAATAGCCCTGCAGCTAATTTCCCAGTTCTCTACAATAGGCACACCTTTTTAAATTATTATCTTGTTCCAAATCATTAAACAAAACTAAGAAACTAAGGTTATAGATAAAAGAATATGTTCTGAAATTAACCTGTAAACCTTAAGGTTCAGAGCTTCATGATAGAACGAGTTAAGCAAAATTTTAATTCATAGAAATGTAAATGGTGGTAATCATGTTAGTTAAGTGGACAATAACATTGTTACTTCACATGTTTACAATATTGTTACCAACTTATGTTATAATACTATCTCTTGGACTTCACATAGTACTAGTAGTGTTCACCAGGGAATATGTTGATTCCAGTAAAATTTCATGCTGCTACCCATAGAAGTGGAAATGGAAATTTGTCGTGAAAATTGCCTCTTGTACTCCACATAGTGCTGGTAGTGTTCATTGGGAAAATGTCAATTCCAGTAAAATTTTGTGTTGATACACATGGAAATGGAAATATGTTGTGGAAATGTTGGGGAAATTAGGAACCATGTTGGAAAGAAGTTATACTGGAGAAAATCATGGTAGCTTTGGGAGGAACCTTAGAAGATTACAGTTTTGCAGATCTGTTCATTGTGAAGATTAAGATGGGTGATGTGAAACCAGAACTGATTCCTCATTCCTACGACCTGTTGGTAGAAGGAAAGTGGAGAAAGTTGTGGATTGCAATGGGAGTCGAAGTGTCACTATGGAATGGTTGATGAGAGCTTGAAGACGATGATGAGTTGGCTAACTGGTTCTCACGTCGCAACAAGAGAATGGGGACAGAGGAGAGGAGAAAAGAAAAAACAAAAGTAGAAGGGAAATAGTCGTGCGCAGTTGACCTAGATTTGGGGGTAACAGATAAAGGAAGTTATGCAAATAATTTTACTAAATTTATCATGGAAAAGAAAGAAAATTCAAAAGTTTTTTTGATAGGGGGAAAATATTCGAGGAACAATCTTTTGCTAATATTTTACAATTGGGTACCATGCCAGAAAAAGTTGGTTAGGTAACAAGGGCAAACCAGGTGGAACTCAAGGGGAGTCTAGCAACTTGTCGATTAATTCCGACGAGTTTGCAATTACAACCTTTCATTGAGTTTCGACTGGCTCCCAACTTAAAACTTTTAAAAACTTTTCGATGGTAGATCGGTCCTTTGGTCTATCATCATCTCAGGCCATCAGTGCTGGTAGGATTCAGATGAACCGTGGGTGGAAATCAGATCTGCAATGGATTCCTAGACAAGAGGGATTGCAGGGGAGTGCGATGCAAGTGATGAACGAACACCCTAATCCAAGATATACAAGAAGGAAATCTGAAGATGAGGATATAATAGATAGTGGATAGGAGGACTGTGACTACCCAGAGGACGGATTTGATGATTCAGAGTTGGAGGAAGTTTCTCTGGAAGGATCTGTAGTTGGTGATAAGGGCATGTTGGAAGAGACGGAGGATTCGTTATGGACAAACATCCTATTTATAAATGAAGAAAAAAGTTAAAATGAAACCTTTTCTTTAGATTCAGTGGCAGATGGTGGGAGTGATATTATGGTGGAGTACAATGGAGACACAGAGGTGGGGCGTCAAAGCCCAACAAAGAGGGGACTTGAACCAAATTCGCTTCTAAAGCAGGGTGTCCATAAGGGATTAGACGAGGATCATCAAAAACTTAGTAGGGGAAGTCTAGGAAAGGATAGGTGAGAGAGTCTGTGTGGTAAACAGAGAAGTATTTCCTTGAAAGATGATTTTCCAGCTAAAACCCCTACCAAGGAAGTTGCTGAACTCCAACCTTGTGTTCAGGAAAAAATTAACAAGTTGATTAGTGTGCCTATGCCTCCCACTCACCAAGTTCCAAGTATTGGTGTCAATTCAATTATAAACACTAACCTGTGCTCTTTGCCTATGTTTGATGTTCCAGATCCCAAGTTTTGCCATTTTCCACAAGAAGATAGTAGGGTTGGGGAAGAAGTTTTCGATAATAAGGTAAGGGAGGAAGAGGCAAGGGGTAGGAAAATATGGGAGATGATTGAGGACATCTTCAAGGAGTTGAAGAGAAAGGAGTGCATGAAGGGGATTATTGTGAGATAGAAGAAGGTATGAATGAAGATAAGGAACAAAGGACCAATTCAAGAGATGAGTATGAAATGGGGGGGGGGGGGGCAGACAAAAGTTGACGGGAATGGGCAGGGTGATCTAATGACGGAGTTTGTGGAAAAGTTGGGGTGCAAAGTACATGAGCCTAATGACACAAGGGTGTATTTAAGGAAAAATGAGGAGGGAGGTTAGAAAAAGAAAATTGAGTGAAGTGGATAGATTGAAAAAAGATGTAGAAGGGAATAAGGAGTGTATGGAAGAAAGAATGAAGATTGTAAGCTGGAATGTTAGAGCTTTAGGGAGAGCAAGGAAAAGAGAAATAATAGAAGAGATGTTTAGGAAGGAGAAGCCAGATATCATTTTAATCCAAGAATCTAAGGTGATCAATTTTGACAAAAAATGGGCTAGGAGTACCTAGAAAGCTAGGGGATGGAGCTAGGTTGTGTGGGGAGCCTTGGGTGGTACCGTGACATTGTGAAATAATGAGATTGTGAGGGAAATGAGGAGTTGATTGGGAATTTTTCAATTTCGATTAAGTTTAAATAGGTCTCAGAAGGGTTCGAGTGGGTGTTGACACCAAATGGGTATAGGGAAAGAGATGTGATTCAGACCAATAAAATTAGCAGGATAATTTAGATTAAAGCAAAAGAAAGGAAGGAAGAAGAAGAAGGAAGATTGGAGAAGAAAGGAGAAAGAAAGGAGTTCGATAGTCTCCTCTTTCCCCCACTAATCTTTTAATAAACTTACTTAAGTTCCATAATTTACAAGATTGCCCTTAAGTAGACATCCACATCAGCACTATACTTAGAGAACATAAACAAGAGCTAAAGGCCCATAAAGAAAAGGCCCAATGAGAAAACATAACAAGAAAGAACTAATAAGAAAGACACTAATGGGCTAAAGCTTGCTTATACAGTGAACCACTTTCCTTTAGGAACACCTTTTGTCAAAACATCAGGCAATTGTTCTTTAGAAGCAACAAATGGTAGACAGACTTCTCCTGAGGCAACTCTCTCTCGTATAAAATGCCTATCAACTTCAATGTGCTTAGTTTTGTCATGTTAAACAGGATTATATGCAATGTTGATAGCAGCCTAGTTGTCACAATATAACATCATTGGCTTCTTGCAGTCTATACCCAATTCATCTAAAAGTGATCTCAACCACAAAAGTTCAAAAACTCCATGTGCCATTTCCTTGTACTCCACTTCAGCTGAGGATCTTGCCACTACAGGCTACTTCTTACTCCTCCATGATACAATGTTCCCTGCTACCATAGCACAATAACCCGAAGTGGACCTCATATCATTAATACATCTGACCCAGTCAACATCAGTGTATGCTTTCAGCTTCATGTGTCAATGCTTAGCAAACAAGATACCTTTCCCTGGAGTCCCTTTTAGATAGCACAAAACTCTCTCAGTAGTTGCTAAATGTGTATCTCTGGGAGAATGCATAAACTGACTGATTACACTAACTGCATAGGAAATATTTGGCCGAGTCATGCAAAGGTATAATAACTTCCCGACCAGTCTCTGGAACACTCCCTTATCAGGCAGCATTTAGGTCTATAGGAGTAGAAGCAGGTCGAGCACCCAGTTTGCCAGTCTCTACAAGGAGATCAAGGACATACTTCCGTTGAGAAATGAAGATACCATCCTTAGATCTGGCAACATCAATTCCTAAGAAATATTTGAGTTCTCCCAAGTCTTTAATTTCAAACCCAGTGTTAAGAAAACTCTTGAGATGAACAACTTCTTGAGTATCATTACTAGTAACCACAATATCATCAACATAGACAATCAGAATAGTCACTAAGGAATCTCTCCTCTTAACAAACCAGGCTTTAGGAGATTGCTTAAGGCCATAAAGAGACTTCTTTAGTTTACAGATCTTTCCTTGCGTCTCTTTACCATACACCCCTGGAGGTAAAGACATGTAGACCTCTTCATGTAGGTCCCCATTAAGAAAAACATTCTTTACATTAAACTGATGAAGAGGCCAATCAAAAGCAGTAGCTAAAGATAACAAAACTCGAACTAAAGTCATCTTGGCTACTGGGGCAAATGTTTCCAGGTAGTCAATACCATACATCTGAGTATATCCTTTAGCAACCAAACGGGACTTATATCTCTCAACAGTACCATCAAAATGATACTTAATAGTGTACACCCACTTACAACCAACCGATTCCTTTCCCTCAAGCAAATCCACAATTTCCCAGGTATTGTTCATATTGCAAAGCATCTAGTTCAATCATCATAGCATCCCTCCATTCTGGTTTGGACAAGGCATTTGGGACAGATCTGGGAGTCACATGTGTGGAAACAGAGGCAAGGAAGGAATAGTAGGAAGGGGAGAGAAGGCTATAGGACAGGTGTTTGGAAATGCAATGAGTTGTACATTTCCGTTTGCCTTTGTGAAGGGCAATAGGGAGATCAAGGTCAAGAAAGGTATCCGAAGTGGTAGAAGAGGGTTGACCTGTTATCTCAATAGTGATGGGAGGAGAGAGAGGCACATCTAAAGGCGTGGAAACAAATTGCATGTCTCTGAGTCTTTGTCTCTAGTACCACCTTTGGATAATAAGATGGGAAGGAAAAGTAGGGGGATGAGCAGGAGGAGGAGGGGGAGCAAGAACATGAGATGAAGAGCCAATAGAGGACTCGACTGGAGGAGACTCTATAGAAAATTCAATGGGAATTGGATGAGGAACAGATGGTGACAATGCAAACAACTACTTTGAATGCTCCCCCTCAAGAGAAGTACCAAAGAAAGGAACAAACTCTACAAATGTGACATCTCTAGAAACAAAGCGAATTCCATGAACCGGATCAAAACAGCAGTACCCCTTCTATGTGAAGGCATATCCCAAAAAGATACACTTGTGTGCTTTAGGCTCAAATTTATATCTTTGATGACTGTGAACATGAACATAGCAAGTGCACCCAAACACCCTAAGAGGAAGAGAGAAGAGACCCTCATTTGGGAAAAGCAAGCTAAAGGGAGTTTTAAACCCCAAAACCCGAGAAGGTATTCAGTTTATCAAGTATGTAGCTGTAAGGACAGCATCACCCCAAAACTTAACAGGAACATGCGAAGCAAAAAGGAGGCTCCTCGCAACCTCAACAACATGTATGTTCTTCCTTTCCGCCACTCCATTTTGTTGAGGAGTGTAGGAACAGGAATTCTGATGAATAACTCTAAAGGTATCAAAGTAGGAGAAAAGGTGTTTCTCAAAATATCCCTTTGCATTATCAGATCAGAATATTTTGATTCGAGTGTTAAACTGGGTAAGTATAAGTTCATGAAATTTTTGTACAATATTTAGTACTTTATCCCGGGATTTCATAAAATTTAACTTTGTTACCTGAATTGAGATCAAACCTGACATGATTGAGGAGCAATGGGAGGATTTTGTGAGTCACTTTCCACGGTGAAGCGCTAGAAACCCTATTAGACACTTCGGCATCCCAACCATTCATAGAGAGCCCATGAATACTAGTCACAATCTTGTGCCACAACATGTTTGTTTCCTGTGGGTATCTCCATAACCACTTTCCTAGTAGAGCCACGTTCCTTTCCTTCAACCTTCCTAATCCCAATCCTCCAAACTTTCTCCTCCTAGACATTAGACCCCACCTTACTAAATGATCTTTCTTCTTCTCGCCCGGTTCCCACAAAAAGTCCCTCATTATCTTCTCTAGTCTCTTTCCCACAGCTTGAGGCATGCTGAACACTGAGAGGTAGTAAACTGGAAGATTTGCTAGGGTAGACTTAATGAGAGTAATCCTCCCCCTAGAGAGATGTAATTCCTCTTCCACACAGCTAGTTTCTTTTCAAATCTTTCCACAACTAGATCCCAAAAATCTAAACTTCTAGGATTTGCACCAAGGGGGAGGCCTAAATACTTGAGTGGCCAATCACTTCTTAAACATCCTAGTTCCCCAGCCCACAAATTAACATCTTCTTGTGCTAAATTGATCCCTACCACTTGACTCTTATTAAGATTCACCCTCAGATTTGTCACTTTTTCAAATAGTTTAACCAACATCCTAAGGTTTCTTGCTCCTAATTCATCTCTAGTCTCACAAAAGATAATGATGTCATCCGCAAATTGTAGATGAGTTAACACCACCCTCTCCCTCCCTATTTTCCAGCCCTTTAACAACCCTCTCTCCTCTGCCTTCGAGATCAATCTGCTAAAGACCTCAGCTAATATGGTGAAAAGGAAAGGGGATAAAGAGTCCCCTTGTCTCACTCCTCTTAGGGCCCCAAAGAAATCCTTGATTGCACCATTTATCAATACTGAGAAGTGAGAAGATTATAGGCACACTTTGATCCATTTACACCATCTTGCTCCAAAACCACACTTCCTTAGTGCTTCAACTAGGAACTCCCAGTTCACCAAGTCATAGGCTTTCTCAAGATCCAACTTGCATACAATGCCCTTCCTTCTAGCTTTCTTGAAATCCTCCACACATTCATTGGCAATGAGTATTTGATATGAAATTTGTCTATCTTGAATAAAGGCCCCTTGGAAATGAGATATGATTGACGGGAGGGCCTTTTTTAACCGGAGGGAGAGAACTTTTGCAGGTATTTTGACTTGTCACCAAACTGATTGGCCTGAAGTCTTTGGGGTGGCAAGCACCAGATTTCTTGGGAACCAACGAAATAAAAGTGGCATTTACCCCTCTACTAACAATCCCCCTATTATAAAACTCCTCAAAGACACGCATTAGATCATCCTTTAACCATGCCCAATAGTCTTGGTAGAAAGCCATAGTGAATCCATCAGGCCTGGAGCTTTAGAGTGATCCATAGAAAGGATTGCTGCCTTTACCTCATCTACCTCAAATTTTTTTTCCAAGCTTTTGCTCACAACATCTTCTAGGGCTGGCCAATCTAAACCTTCCATCTCCCATCTTCTTGAAGGAGGCCTTCTAAAAATTGATTTAAAATGATCCACCAAGGCCTCAACAATCTCATCGTGATTAGTTATTATGCGATCCTCCAATTCTAACATAGAAATCAGATTCTTCCTTTTTCTTTCATTTGCAATCATGTGAAAGTATTTTGTGTTCCCATCCCCTTCTTTGATCCATTGCACTCTTGATTTCTGCCTACAAGTCATTTCTTCTCTAAGGAGTGTGGATTCCAACTCTTTTCTTAAGTTGAGCCTTGCATCTCTTTCCCCTGCAACCAATGAGCCAGATTCCTCCTTCTTATTTAATTCTTCAATTCTATTTATCAAATTCACCTTCTTCTCTTCTATCCTCCTGAATTTACTACGATTCCAATCCTTGTTTTTTTCCTTTTAAGTTCCAAAGCTTCCTGTGGAATCTAACCCCTTCCCAAATAGCATGGGGGTCATATTATTTCCACCATTCCTCAATCTTTTGCACAAATTCCGGGACCGTCAACCACATGTTCTCAAACCTAAAGGGCATCGACCCTTCCCTGCCTACCCCTTGTCCGATACATATAGGCCAATGATCTGAGGTGACCGTGGGTAGTGTCCTGCCCACCATGTTACTCCAATGTTCTTCCCAATCCCAAGAAACAAGAAACCTATCCAGCTTTGAGCACATCGAATTCTCCTAAAAATTAGTCCAATTATATCTATGTTGCCTAGTCCCAATTTCCTTTAGTTAAAATGTGTCTATAAAACTATTAAATCTTTTCATTCTGGTGGTTACCCTTTGTCTTGGATTATTCGATTCAGCAGTATATCTGATCACATTAAAATCCCTCCCCTAAGTACCACGGGCCTTGCCATAAGCCTCTACATCTGCCAATTCTTCCTACATCTCGTTACCCTATACGAATTAGGCCCATAAAACATTTGTTAAGACCCAATTAAACTTATCATTTAGATTCTGCAGTTTTATTGACACTGAGAATCTACCTATCAATTCCTCCACACATTCCATTGTATTCTCATTCCACATAATGACTATCCTTCCTGAGGTCCCACAAGACGGAGCAATGGCCAATCCAATGTCTCTACCTCCCCAGACACTCCTTACCCACCTTCCATCGATTTCTTGTGCCTTCGACTCTTGGAACAGCACCACATCTGGCTTTTCTCTCCTTAACACTTCCTTTATGAGACTTCTTAGCTACCCTCCCCAGTCCTATGACATTCCATCTTATAATCTTCATTTCACCATCACTTCACTTAGCTCTACCTTATCTGTTAATTTCAGTTTTTCCTCCACCTTTCCTACCTTCCTTCACCCTCTTGTCCCCCCTCCCTCCTCTCTGTTTTTTCAGCTCCCTTACCTTCCTCTTGCCTGCTTTTCCCCCCTCCAAGCATCTCCTTCTTCTGAGTCCTGTCCGAACCTACCTTAGAGATCTTCAGCCCCATTTTCTTAGCCCACTTCCTTAGCAAGATTTCCTCATCAGAGTCACCCTCCCCAAGGACCTCAGCTTCCTTCCCTCTACCTTCTACCACCCTCGTTTTCCTTACAAGATCTTCTCTACTTTCCCCTACTACCTCTACTGCTACTACCCCCCTCCCCACCACATCGCTTGCTACCCCTTCATTCTGGGCACCTTCAAAGTTCTGGAACTCTCTGTGAGCTTGGTTCTCGGTTGTCGTGTCTTCAGGGATAGCACAAACACCATTAGTAACAAAAAACGAATTCACACAGTTACCTTGGATACCTGGTAATCCTGGGGTGGTAGTAGGAAGGCTCAGAGAGGGCGAAAGGATGGCATCCCCCGTCCCCGAGTTAGTAGGTGTTGCTAGTTGGTCATTGTCTTTCTGAATCATGTGGCCTTGGCCTGGGTCTAGCACCTTGACCCTATTTGGTGAGTCAGTGTTTATCTCCTGGTTCACTTCGCTCATCCCTGTACCCGTCCCCTGACACTGGCTTTGGCTTTGGGCCGGTTCCTTCTCCTTTGACAGCATGTCTTCTACTGTGTCCGACATCCTTACGTCTATCGTTAGCTTCAAGTTGGACTGAGACTGAAAAGAATGAGCATCAAGGTTGAGGTTTAAGAAGGCTTCCAGGTTTATGTCACCCATCTCCAGACCATGGTCGCTTCCGGCTATGGAGTTTTCATCCGAGCTAGAGACCTCAGAGTCTTCCTCCGAGTCGCACCAGTATGACTCGCTATCTTCCTGTATCTCGTTTCTCCTTCCAGAAAATCTTGGATTAGGGCGGTCGGCCACCCTCTTTTGCCGTGGATTCCAACTCAGGCCGCACCCATTCTGTGAGCTATCCGATTTCAGCGAAGTTGAAGATGATGATAGACCCTGGATCCTGTCTATCAGAGGTCGACTAGGAAGCCTCACGTGATGACTTAACAAGTCATTTGCTGCTTCACTAACCAATCGGTGGGCCGGATTATTTGTGTTAGATTCGATTCGAACCACCAGTTCATTTAAGTTCGGGCATTCATTTGTTTTACTCCCTTGTGGGCCCGCTTCACAGTGGCATATTCTCCCTACACTAAGCCTTGTATTCAGGTTGTTCCTTCATTGGTTCAACAATCCAGCCATTAATATATCCCTCCATTCCTCTACTGATTATGGCAAGTCTAGCTAAAATAGATAACTCTACATAGTTGTACTCATCCAACTTGATGTTGATAATCTGTAGGGTAGGGTTTTCAAGATTGGGAAGGCCCTTCCCTGACTTGGTTTCCTTAGAAGAGACCTCACTGGTGGAAGTCATCCTTGTAATGGAAATATAACTTCAACTCAGAAACACCAGCAGCTCAAAACAGCACCCCCAAGATGACTACCTACCTTAAGAAAGCAAGAAACAGTCCCTACAACAAGTCTGACTGTGACTGTAATCAGTCCAGAGGTCTAGAACAACTAATGACAGTCCAGAAATCTCCAAAGAACAACTGTAAATAGCCTAGGAATCAGTTTGTACGAATTCTGGGTGCAAAGAAAATCAGAAAATAGAGTTTCTCCGCCTCCTAGTAGATTTCCTGGAGTAGAATTTCGCTGTCCAGCATCAGCCAATGCCTCTCCTGCTTCACAGAGCTAGACCTGCAACTCAGGCCTCTCTAGCAGTCCACAGACTACTCTCTTTCTTCTTACCCTAATAGGGCATAACCAAAGCTGCTTAGGGTTCCCTTGGTCTCTTCTCCAAGGAAGAAAACCGGGTAACTCATCCCCAACCCATGACCACTCCCACAACCCTGGTGAAGGTAAGATTTGGCCCCAAGTCTTTGCTACAAGCAGCTACAGATCTTATCTAACTAAGCCAGTTGGCACCTCGAAAAATGAAACACACATTTAAGAATCCAAATTAACTGCACTTGATGGCTGTATTAGGGTAATTTGGATTAGTGGAACACAGTGGATGTAGAACTAACGGTAATATTCCACATTAGTCAAAAAATACATGGAGCCCATAGTGAGAGAGGTTGAATAACTTGAAGTCCTTTATACTGACAGCCTACTCAACTGCTGTCGAGTTGGACCACCAAGTGCTTATGCCCCACGAATTTGGATTTTCTCCTCATAAAGTGCACCTCACACCAACCTCACAGCTTTATCGCACTGTGTATTAGGAACATCTCCTAATAAGAAGGCTCCGTAGTTACTCACAAGCAGGTTAGGGTTTCAGTAGAATGAAGTTCCATATAGAGAGAAGAAGATAAAAAAAAGGAAAAGAAGATTTGAATCTTAAAGAAAAACTCCTATTGCAATGATACCATTAAGTATTTTGAGCAAGACAAGAAGAGAAAAATGAGAGAAGACAAGAAGAGAAGAGATTAAGAGAATGGGGCGGCTATTCTCTCTGTCCAGCCCAACTAAAAGAGACTTAAAACAAGGGAAAGTACAAGATTGCCCTTCATTAGGCGGGCTGTACATAAACAGTCAATAAGAGAGAAATAACTTAAGCCCAGTAGGCCCAAAATGAAATAAGTTTAAGTAAGAAATATCCCAGCCCATAAAACATTGGGTAAAAGACTTAAACCTTATTCATCAAAAAAAAAAAGAAAAAGACTTAAACCTCCCTTAAGTTTTCTTCTAAATACTGAAACATCCCTTATTTTTTTTTTAAATTAGACTAGAGCCTCCCCTATTGTATGATGTCATCGGACAACCTCCCTTCTGTTAATAATCTCTTTACATCCATTTACACGTGACTTCATGTTTAGGTTAAATTTTTTAAAAACCCAATCTTTCCCTTCATCATCCCTTTATTTGCCATCTTTTTCCTTCGCCTCCCATCTATTTGATTCTTTGAAAGTCAGAAGAACGGATTCATCTTATTCCTATTTCAACAAGTTAACTTTCAGTTGTCTTAATAAAATAATTGAAAAATCTTAACTTTCTTTCTGGATTTGTAATAACGCTTCTTCTGGGTTTGAAAAAATCTTATCCTTCTTATGGGGTTCTTTCTGGAGATGAAATGTTGGCTTGTGCTCCAAATTACATTTTGCGGCCATGATTTTGACAAACACCGTCCCTTGTGTTCCTGGAGTTCATGAGCATTGTACCAGCCCATATATGAGGGTTGGCTGGTTGCATCTTATACGAAGCTATAGAGATTTATTAAACTAAACCATCATAATGGGTGGCTGTGTATCAACACCAAGCAAAAGAATTAGACCTGGAAGCATTGCCACAGATCTAACAAATGCTGTGGAAAGATTTCCCCTTCTTGTGTTGAGTTTTGCGTTATCACTTGCTTTTTCTCATGTTTCTCATGTCTTTCGTTCACTTAGAATTTTGTATGCTTTCAACTGTCTTTGCTTTGCTATTATGTGACTTTCCTGATACAGATGCTTCTTCAAGGCTGGGATTTGTTAGCATTGGAGCTATGTTAACAAATCTTACCCTTCTAGGATTTGAAACAGGAAAAAAAAAATCTTACCTCTCCACTGATGGCATTGCTAAGGGTAAAAATTTCTTCCTTTCCCACCTCTGTATATAGCAGCAAACTCAGGGCATGTTGCAGTTGCATCAGAACTCATTTATGCATTGGATTTGCATCTTGTGATCTTATCTAAAAAGTTCTATTTACATGAAAAATAGTAAAACAGAGACAACTTTCTTTTATTAAAAAATACAGATTAAGTGAACATCTAGAATGGGAACTGATTTACATAATAGACTACTGCTGCGGACTCGATCCTGATCATGTAAATGCTATTGCATGAAAGAATCCTTTGTTTGCAGATAATAAGAATCCCATTCATCCACAGAACCATCCCATCCAAGGTTCAAAATATCGATATGCCCAATATGCCTGTAGTGGTGTATTGGGTGGTATCGATACTTTTTTTTTATTTTTTTCCGAAACCGGTTCAGGGTGGGGGCGGTTTAAGGCTCCTCCACCCCATGAACTGGTCAGAACCCAGATACACCCTCTTTAGGGGCGTATCGGGGAGCTCCCGGAACGATACATATCGGCCAATACGGGCCGATACGTATCGATACTACGAACCTTGATCCTATCCTTTTTCTTTCCTTAGGTTACAGTCAATTGGGTTGCATTAAAAATTTAAACAATGACAAAGGGCAAAAAAGTATTTTTATTGGTTCTGTTAAATATAACAGTATCTTGTTTTAAGATGGGAGGTTTAAGTCCTCTCAGAAATTAGAGGGGAGGTATAAGTATTTAACATAAAACTCGGGGGAGGTTTAAGTCTTTTACCCTAAAACATTAAGACTTGTAACAATTACCATCAAGGTGTTTCACTGGGTTAAGTCTTTGGACATCTTTAAAGATGTTCCTGGAATTGAGGTGTTGAGAAAGTGGAGAGAGGTTGTTGATTCTGCTCCTGGTAAGGAGATGATTAGGTCTGTTTGGTCCCCACCCCCTTGTGGCTTCATTAAGCTCAACTTTGATGGTAGCAGTGAAGACAATCCAGGTCCATCTGGCATAGGAGTTTTCAGAAGTGAGGAGGAAAATATCATTGCTCTCTACTCAGGTCCAATTGGAGCTGGGGACTCATTAAGAGCTGAAATTATGGCAATTATGGAATGGGATTCAAAAGGCTAAAGAGCTGAATGTCAGGAAGTTGTTAATTGAAAGTGACTCAAAGCTTGTAATTAGCTGACTCCAAAAAGAGGAGGACGATGGAAGGTAGTGCTACACTTAAGAGAAGTGGAAAGCTGTTAAATTGTTAGATGGGATAGAAGATGATTTGTAATTGGGCAAAAGAGATGCAAATGCCTTTGCCAATAAACTTGATAATTAATGGGTGGAAAGGAATAACTTACTTTGGGCTGTTTTGTATTGCTTTTGTTGGGGAAGGCTAAGAGAGTTTATCCCTCCTCTTTCTTCTTGTACTAAAATTCCTCTCTTTTTAATGAAATTGATTCTGTTATTGATCAAAAAATAAATAAATAAAGATCATGAAGTAAAACAAAAAAGTAGATTGAAAATACCCTACCCAATAACAAATTCCCGCGCTAAGTTTCTAAGACAATTATCTTCTAGTGAATACTCAAAAAGAGATGATGGCATTCAAGGTATATGCACAATGACTCAAATATCCCCAACATTTTGCATATAGGCTGAATCTGAACCTATATTTTCAAACACGAAGAAAATCCTTATTTGTAGATTTTAACATATGAGTAGTGTGCTAAATTCAACTTTAGGTCTAAACTGTCTAATTGATGTTTTTTAAGTGCCAAGATATTGTTCTAGACTTAAATATTGTAGGCAATTTACACTGAAAAAAACATATATGTATATATTGTTCTAGACTTAAATATTGTAGGCAATTTACA
>NW_010729187.1:293060-315466 GCF_000365185.1 Nelumbo nucifera
GAGGTGAGAACTTCCGGAGTCTGCCGTCAGGTTTGCCTCAACTTACTCGAATTGGATGTCATTGCTGATTTCTTTCCCTTAAAGTTGGGTTCTACGGATGTCATTCTTGGTTTTCCTTGGTTAGCATCCCTCGGGGACTCAATGATGAATTGGGACAACATGTCTATGAAGCTCAATTTGGGAGGTGTCCGGGTAAAGTTGCAGGGCGACCCTTCTCTCTGTTCCTCTCAGGTATCTTTGCATGCCATGATGCGCAACTTACAACATGAGGGACAAGGGGTTTTGATAGAATTAAAACAATTGCAGATAGTGGATCCTCCGCTGAACTCTGTCTTGCCTACATCACCGCCAATCTCCACCTTACTAGATGAGTTCAAAGATATTTTTGACATGCCTACRGGCTTACCCYCTRCACGGGCTACGGAACATGCTATTGTCTTACAGGAAGGCACTTCTCCTATCTCTGTTCGTCCTTACAGATATCCTCAATTCCAGAAAGATGAGATTGAACGTCTTGTCTCTGAGATGCTGGTTGCGGGTATTATTCAGCCAAGTACAAGCCCCTACTCAAGCCCGGTCCTTTTAGTCTAAAAGAAAGACGAAAGTTGGCGTTTTTGTGTGGACTACAAAGCCCTTAACCGTGTTACGGTTCCGGATAAGTTCCCCATTCCGGTCATCGAAGAAATTTTCGATGAGCTCCATGGTGCTTCTATTTTCAGCAAAATTGATCTTAAATCGGGCTACCACCAGATTCGGGTCCGCAGTGAGGACATTCCCAAGACTGCATTTCGCACCCACGAGGGCCATTACGAATTCCTTGTCATGCCCTTCGGTCTCACCAATGCGCCCTCGACCTTCCGGTCATTAATGAATACTGTATTCCATGATTTCCTTCGTCGCTTTATGCTCATATTTTTTTATGATATTCTGGTTTACAGTGCTTCTGAAACTGCCCATTTGTATCACCTTCGATAGGTCTTCTCTGTGTTGCGCACCCACCGTCTCTTTTCCAACTCAAAGAAATGTATCTTTGCTCAGCCTAGCATTGAGTACCTGGGTCATATTATTAGCGTAGCTGGTGTTTCTGCCGATCCTTCTAAAATCCAGGCCATGGTTGACTGGCCTCAACCATCTTCACTTAAAGCTCTTCGTGGTTTTCTGGGACTTACAAGCTATTATCGCTGTTTTGTGCATAACTATAGTAAAATAGCATGGCCATTGATGCAGCAGCTTAAAAATGATGCTTTCTCATGGAATGCGGAGGCTGAGAATGCATTTCAGGAGTTGAAACGAGCTATGACGACCGTACCAGTGTTGGCCCTTCCACATTTTTCCCAGCCCTTCTTGATCGAGACAGATGCATCCGGGGTAGGTCTCGGGGCGGTATTAATGCAAAATAATCGGCCTATAGCTTTTTATAGCCACAAGCTTAGCCCGTTGGCACAGTCAAAATCTGTCTACGAGAGGGAATTAATGGCCATTGTCTTTGCTATTAAAAAATGGCGCCCCTATCTTCTTGGAAGACGCTTTATTGTTCGGACCGACCAACGGAGTCTCAAGTATCTATTGGAGCAACGGATTGTCGAAGGTGAGCATCATAAGTGGCTTCTTAAGCTTATGAATTATGACTTCGAGATTCAGTACTGTTAGCGTAGGGGTATTTTTGCTGATCTGTAATGTTGTGTTGGAACAAGTGCTCTTAAGTAAGGGCACATAGGTCTTTTCAGTTATGTTTTAGTAATAATATAAATACTTCCTGGCCGACTGGGAGAAGTCAAGTTGACTCTTTCAGTTCGAACCAGAATTCTCTCTTCTCTCTTTCTCTTTCTCTCTTTCACCTTTTCTTCTACCTAACTAATCTCAGACAGGCAGAACTCTAAGGCAGACCTGAATCCTAACAAGTACAAACCGGGTGCCGATAATACCGTGGCTGACGCCCTATCCAGAGTTCCTGCCGAAATGCACTTGAACTCACTTACAGTACCTATTTTTCTTGATTTTGATGACCTTAAGGAGCAAGTTGATGATCCTTTTCTGGCCAACATCAAGCATACCATACAGCAAGATCCGGCTGCCTATCCCGCCTATTCTTTAGTTGGAGAACACCTACGTTATCATGGTAAATTGGTTCTGTCGGCTTCTTCCCCATTTATCCCCCTCTTACTTAAGGAGTTTCATTCGGGAGTTGTGGGAGGACACGCGGGTATCCGCCGGACATATAGGCACATAACAACTGACTTTTACTGGCGGGGGATAAGGCGTTCTGTCCAGGAGTTTGTGCAGGCCTGCGATGTGTGTCAATGCAGTAAATATGAAGCCATGTCCCCTGCTGGCCTTTTACAACCTTTACTCGTACCTGAACAGATCTGGGAAGATATTGCTATGGACTTTATTGAGGCTCTTCCTAAATCAAAGGGGTTTGATACAATTATGGTGGTGGTCGATCGTCTCTCCAAGTATGCCCATTTTATCCCTCTCAGTCATCCCTTCTCAACTCTCACGGTTGCTCAGGCCTTCCTGCACAACATAGTCCGTTTACATGGCATTCCCCACTCGATTGTATCTAATCGTGATAAGGTCTTTATGAGCTTCTTCTGGCGCGAGCTTTTTACCCTGCAGGGTTCAGAATTGCGTCGTAGCTCAGCTTACCATCCTCAGACAGATGGACAGTCAGAGGTGGTTAATCGATGTTTGGAGACTTATTTGAGGTGCTTTGCGGCTTATTCCCCCTCCCGCTGGTCTTCTTGGATATCGTGGGCAGAATACAGCTATAATACCTCTTTTCACACTGCTGTTGGCATGACACCTTTCAAGGTGGTTTATGGGCGTGATCCTCCATTAATCTGCTATGAGCTTGGCTCTAGGGCTAATGCTGATGTTGAAGCTGTTCTCCTTCAGTGAGATGCTATACTCAGGGAGCTACGTGCTCATCTACACCGGGCACAACAAAAGATGAAAGACTCGGCTGATGTGAACCGTCGTGATGTTAATTTTGAGGTTGGGGATTCGGTGTATGTACGAGTGCGACCTTATCGCCAGCAGTCTCTAGCTCGCCGAGCCAATGAAAAGCTTGCCCCTCGATTTTATGGACCATTTGCTATTGTGGAAAGAATTGGTGTTGTCGCTTATAAACTTCAACTTCCTCCAGAGGCAAGGATTCACCCTATTTTTCATGTCTCACAACTCAAGAAGGCAATTGGCAATCATATCTCTTCTCCCGTGATTCCTTCCACTCTGTTAGCTGATATGGATGCTGGTGGAACCTACGGCCGTTCGGGGGGTGCGTCCATCTACTATGTCTGGAGTTACTGGTTCGGAAGTGCTTATCCATTGGCAAGACCTGCCTGATTTTGAAGATTCATGGGAGCCTTTTGACTTACTTCGCGACCAATTTCCTCATTTCAACCTTGAGGACAAGGTTAGACTTTGGGTGGCGGGTAATGATAGGCCCCCAATTAATTTTACATACACCGGGAAGGGGAAAGGTCAGTTGGCGGCCAAGGGGGGGAAATAATTGAACATGGGGGAATTTATGGCTGGAGTGAATAAGGAGAGTTTTTGTGGCATTTATAGCTTGTCAGTTGAGAATAGGAAGAGTATAGGGCATTTAGCATTTATAGCTTGTTAGTTGGGAATAAGAAGAGTGGGGCATTTATATTTCAGCCAACTGGGCATTTATTATGGAAGGCAGTTATGCTGTAAGATGTGTATAAGAAAGGGCTTTGGGGGATGGAAAAGACGGAATTTTGCTGAGTACAGAATTCTGAGAGTGCTTGGGAGAACCGGCGGTCTCTCGAAGAACCGACCTACTGTAAGTGATCTTCTTTTCTTCTGAATGAATATCAGTTTTCTATTGAAGTACTAGTGGTTTGGATTCTGATGCGAGTCTGTGAACTGCGTGTCAAATTTCGGGGACATATCATTTATCCTTATAAGTTTAATTGTCAACTACTGGTTGGTTAAGCACCAGGACAGTCTGATCCAAAAAGGTATTCAGTGTTTTGCCTAATGGGCAGGGTTAAATTATCATCACTAAGTCTTGATATATCACCTGACCACATGTATCTATTTTTTATTTTTTATTTTCTTTTATGGAAATACAGAGGAAGGTATGCATGTGGCAAATAGCCTGGGGTTGGTGCAGAGTAATTTCAGAAGCCTGGGTGGATGATATCTGTTACTATTGGAAACTTCAGGCTATATGTAATTTACCAAACAAAAATTATGTCAAACATGAATAGGGTCCATCTTAATTGACCCCATATAGAGTACAAATTGGCTCAATTTGGTGATGGGAGATGGCACTTATAGGTGGCAATCTGCCGTGCACCTAATTAATTTGAAGAAAGAACATGTTGAACAACGGAACTGATAGTCGTTAAATAACAACTTTAGAAACATGAATCACAGACTTTAGGTACAAAACTTTATCAAATGGCTTTACCAATTTTTTTTTTTTTTCATCCCAAGATTCAGAAACGCCGTATTCTTGTATATTCTGACTTGCTCTATTCCCATTTTATACAGCGGAGATTAAGAAATTTCTCAACAAGACCACATGTACTTTTCGGGCGATGTCATTTCTTCATCTGTGAGATTGTTAACGTTAGGTTTGACATTGAAGCCCATTTTCTGAATGAAGAAAGAAAATGCTTGAACTTCTCCCAAAGGAAACAAAATATAAAAGGGAGAGAACTATACCAAAGTGAGTTGAAATTCTAGGGAGTGGTGTTCATTTTGGATCCCACTTTTCTTCGTTTTGGTAGAACATTTCTTATGATGATAGTAAAATTTATATATTTATTTGCATTTGACAGCAATTTGATTCTCATTTATGTTCTAGTTTGGTTTAATCAGTGACACTCAGCTGATAGTAAATTTATATATTTATTTGCATTTGACAACAATGTGATTCTCATTTATGTTCTAGTTTGGTTTAATCAGCGACTCTCAGCTATCTTTTCTTTCCATTCCATTTGGTTCATTACTCTCCTACCCCGTTGGTAAAAACCCACTTTCAAGCAGACAGCTAACTGAAATCGTTTGGCAAGTTGACGCATTTTACTTTCAAGCTGTGGACTCTGGAAATGCTCATGCTAAGCCTATATACCGCTCTTTTCTTTTGATGTCAATCTGGCTTGTTTCCATATTCAATTAATTTCCATTTTCAAATTTGCCAAGTGGATGAAAAGATAATTTTTAAATGGACTCTATATTTCACTGAGTTTATGGGTGGGGCATGCCAAGGGTCTGGATCACCTTTCTGATTATCAATTTTGATGGTGAAGAATAAAGTTACAGATATGTTCTTAAATATAATGAAAAAAAAAAACCAGGTGGCAAAGATCACTGCTTAATTTCTGTATGGCCAAGTAACCTCTCAAGTCATACTGGTTCCTTGACAGTCTGATCCCGTGAACATCAGACTCTATGGCTGGACGTCCATTGACGCTCTTTCATAGAAAAAATTTGGAGAGAATAATTATTACCTTAGAAATGGTAATGAAAATGTCAACAAAGAGTTGACCTAAATCTAATGGATACTGGTTGAAAACAAAATAATTCCAGTATGCTCTGTTCTCATCTAAGTTTGGTTGGATTAGGTTATATGTAGTCTAAGGCTCTAAGCCCAAATCTAAAACTAAAATCCCGTCTGCGGTAGACTGGGCTGGCGTCTTTCTGCTACAGGCACGAATCAGTGGGGGTTGATGTACGTAATATGACCCAAATGTCTAAAGTTCAATAACCTCTTTCTAGATTTGTTTGATCTAGATCTACTAATGATCTTTGTAGGGCTATAAATAGATACTGTTTGCCCGATTTGAATTAAAAATTTGATCTAATTAAGCTGCTCCAAATTTCCAAATTCAATCTGTCTATAATTGGATCGAGTATTGGTTGGCAACAATGGCTATATACCTAAGACAATCTATTTCGATCTGAATTTGATAATATTTAACTATATACACATTAATTTGCATTTACTGGTAAAGTTGGTTTAGTTTTTTTTTTTTTTACTAAAGACTCATAGGTTCAACCATTCAAGATTCGTGGAAGTTATTTTTGAGTGATATTACTCGTATGTAACATCATTTTGAGTTCATGTTTTTAATAATTTTAATACTGTAATCATTTTAGTTTAATTTATTATTGGTATGCAATATCTGAATTTTATTCCAGTCCAATCTAAATCTATAATCTGAATATAGATGGAAATGGAGTATACCCCATTTGAATCCAATCTGTTGGTCAATGACCTCATAATTCAGATAATCACTATATCACTCACAAAATGATGGCGCGATATCAACCTTGTGGAACTGCAACCTCTCTAAGGTATGGCCAATGGGCCTCGCGCCCCTACTATAACATTGATTAACCCACTGATAAAAGAGTGGCATAAACTCGGCTTCTAAAGGCCCAAAGCCTAACTGCTGAGCCAAAACATGAAAAAAAGGAAAGAAAGAAATCCAATCCATTGGGTCCCTAGATCAGTTCCCATTTCCATGTTTTAGGTACTGTTCAGTTTGTGTTTGAAAAGAAAAAAACTTGGTATAATTAATAAAATGATTTATTATCTTGAAAGTGTAATGTATTTTTTAAATTCAATCAGCTACGTTTAATTTTTCCATTTCAAATTCATATTGTTGGTGGAGGTTCCTTATGGATGTTTCCTTTATTAGCGACCTGGTTCCCTTAGGAAATCGTCACAAGATTGTTCCCGGATTGACATCTTTCCCAGTTTTACAAAATATTTGCTTTGCCTTCTTTTGCTTACCCTCTTCAATTTGGACCCACAGCAGCCACAATTGTTTCCTCCTTCTTGGACTTGGATTCATTCTTTTTCACCTTGGCCCTGCAGTCTTCCTCATGCCTATTCTTGTAGCAATAGTTGGAATATTTAGGAAGGTTTTCATAAACAACTTTCTGCCAAAAACCCTCTCTTCCATTCCAACTCAAGACCTGTCCCATTTCTTGAATGATCAAACACAGGAACATCTCGTTGTGAAGATTTACCAGGAGGGGTGGAAGGTTAATCGAGACATGAACCATCAGTGCTCCCACCCAACTTCAAGCCCTGTCATCCATTTTAACATGCAGAAAGCTTTTAATTGTAGAAGCCTCTTGCAACCAAACCCCAAGATATTCTCTCATCCTCAAAATGCAGCAAAACATGTCTTGGATCTAAGGTAGTCTACTATGTTTTTTTCCATAATAAAAGTGATGATAATATGCTCCCTAATCTCCATCAAGGAAGGGTATCCATAGGAAAACTTACTGGCTAGGACGAAAGGAGGTGAGGGAAAGATTAATAATCTCTGCCTCTAAGGACAGAGTGACCAGCTCTCCACCAGTTAAAGAGAGAAGTTTCAAAGGTATCTCGATTTGATGAGGATAAAGAGAACTCGAAAAAGGGTTGGTAGAAGTACTCACAAATCACAATCACTTTGGGCTCAAGTTGGGTTCATGTATTGATGGATGTGTCTATGGGCCCTCCTGTATCCTCTGCCTCCTTTTTTACTTTTTATAATATATTTTTATTTTATTCTAAAAAATCCATCAATTGCATGGGTTGGATTTTTTGGGTTTACATGGCAATTTCTTTGTCTTTAGAATGTATAATCTGCACTTATAACTTGTTTTGTTTTCATTGCTCTCAATTAATTCAGAATTTTCTTGTTAGGAAATACTACGCATTTTTAATAAATTGGTATTGACTTTCTGGACAATAGACCAGTCAAGAGACTAATTAATTAGAAAATGCACTTAAGATCGGTTATTACTGTGTTATCTTTTCGACATTTTTGTGGTCGATAGTCCAAATAAAAAATAGGAAGGAAATCCAGGGTAGACCGCCCTCCCACCAAAATATATATATATCTTTACTACAACTTTGGCATCCCTGTAATTAGACCATGCTCCTTATATTAGTCTTTCTCTTCATTACAAATCCTAAAGGACAGTACTTAGCTGGCTACTGAGAAGGACTCGATTGGTGGCCATCCAACACTTTTTCAGATCAGATAATGCTGGATGTCACAAAGTTGATTGACATGGATTTCAAACAAAATCTGGGGATCAATTGACATTAAAATCCAAGCAAATTGAGAGGGCTAGATTGAATGCCCGACAAAATAAAGAACCATCTTTGGTTGACAGCACATTGATCTATGCTGATGAACACGGATTTGTTGCTGAAGGTTCAACAGCAACAAAACATGGTGCTGAAGCAGCACCATGATTGGTTTACTACAGCCTACAGGGTTCTCTCTCCAACATGACAACTGAAATCGAGTAGCATGCAACCAATAACTTTACCAATGATGATGATCACAGCACCCTCTTACTGCAAAAGGAATAACACCGCCTCTAAACAAATCCATGCAAAAAAAATGGTAGAATTCGTTTTCCAAATACCAAGATCTTATTTATAAAAATGCATCATCGAAGTATGTAACCAACATCAAGTTAATACAATCTAATGTTTCACCTTTCTCTTAAATCACAGCACCCTCTCTCTCTCTCTCTCTCTCATTAAACCTCACCTTTTGTTCATTTATGTGGGTTAATTACTTAATTAGTGAGAGACAACTTGAACTGTTTATGGGTATAGGGTCCCATGTGTTGACACTACCCGTATTACTATATGTGAAACTCAATTAATAATAATATTTTGCAGAATTAATTAATTACTTAACTAATGTTAGTAATTCATAAAATTATTCATTTGATTTCCATTTTAAAATGATTAACACAATATAAAATTCAAAATGAATTACTGCTTTTATAATTTTAATAATTAGTTACAATAATATTATGCTTTGTTTATATAACAAATTCTTGCATATATTATTAAAATATTTAAACAGTAATAAATTCGACATAATATTATAATTTAAATTGCACGTTGATCAGGTTCAAGGCAAGTTTCAGGGAAACCCAAACTTTGGTGACCAAGGACAGGGTGGGTGGTATTTGTCTAGCCCACCCCAAGCTTTGGCCCTAACTCCCCCCTATAGATTATGTGTGTATGATATATTGTTGTATATATATATATATAATGTATGTATGTATGTATGTAAGCATGTATATATATTATGACACCTTTAATACATATTATATAATATTTTATATATGTATTATATAAAATAGACTTTACACAATAAATAATATTGTATAATCAGCCGTAATAAACATTATTAAAAATAAAAATTTAATGAAAATTAATACATCTTCATCAAACAATGCATACCATAAAACAATTCTTGTGATTAGGGTGCTCATAAAAAATTGAAAAAACCGAATCAAACCGAGAGCTGAACTAAACAATGTGGTCAACTGAACCAATTGGTTTGGTTTTGGTTCTCAGTTAACCTAGAAAAAAATAGTGATTAGCTGAAATGATTGATTTATATCTATCTATCTATCTAGATATAGATAGATAATATACATATGTATAAAATATTAGATGTCATTTATTATGTATAGTATAATATGATATACATACATATATATATATATATATATATTGTAGCATATGTTAAAAACATAAAAAAAAAAAACAAAATACCAAAGAATTGAACTAGTAAAAAAATAAAACTGGTTAACCAGTTAACCGGTAGTATCGGTTCAATTTCAGTTTATGGATTTGCAAATATTGACAATACTAGTTCGATTTCAAAAAGTAGCCCACTGTTTGGTTAACTGAACCATGAGCACCCTTACTTCTGATGGAATTACTCTGACTTAACCCAACTCGAAATGGCATAAAATTCCTAGCTCAATTCTTACACAAAGCCATGGGGAAATTTAGGACTGGGCATGGCTTTGATTTTATGGGGAAATTTGATGGATGTAATGATGGAAATATATCACATTTTTTAATTTGACCAACCCCCCCCCCCCCCCCCCCCCCTCTTCCAAATGAAATTTCAGTGGTTACCAAATTAATGACACAGTACATGCATAGAAAAAATAAATAAACATGCAAAATATGAAGATTTATGCAAATAGAAAAAAAGGGAACTTTTTTTATTAAAAATAGTGTTGCACTTATTTCTTTTTGGATTTAGATCCCATTGATTATCTAAATGTACAATTGCATAGCCATATCAAGATATGTCTCACCTTGTATTGATATTATCTCAAGTAACTATTCAACTTTAACCTAAAAGCTAAAGCTGTTAGGTGAGGTCCTTGAATAGGTTTTTATTCTCTATAACATGCCCCCCCCCCCCCCCCCCCCCCCCCCCCATGCGAAAGCTTAGGCAAGTACAGACTCATTCATACCATGTGCTGAAATTTGATTAATTAAAATGGGACAATAAGGATCAAACACTAAAGCGCTTGGTCAAATAGGCTCTGACACCATCTCAAGGAACTGGTGAACCTAAAATATAAAGCTTAAGCTGTTAGGAGAGGTCTTGAAATAGGTTTCTATTCTAATATATTATCTCAACTATTATATGGGAGCATATTTGCTTGTTAGGTCCTTCAATGAGCTTCCTAATTAAATGTTGAGGAGGTCTTACACCTAGCAAATTAATTTGCAGTGTCCAAAAGGAATCTTTGAGTTTCTTTCCCACCTTGTATTTTTTAAGAAATTTAAGTGTGTTCTTAAATTTCATCTCCAATGGTAATCATGGGGAAAAATTTTATCCCAAAGTACATTGAAACATATGCAAAATATGCTTGCTTTTAATGGAAAATTTTATATCAAAACTTTGAATTACTTGTATTAATTGCTAAATATCCTTTAAAAGGTGAGTTACCAGACCCGATAAAGGCTTCTAAAGGGGATCAATTGTATAGGTATTGAGGTATTATCTAAGCTTTAATTATAAAGTTATCCATATATAAAATCCATTTTCCCCTAATTATAGAACGTGAGATGATATTTGTCACTAAAGAAGGCTTTACTAGAGTGAAAGTCTTAGGGGCAGAACTAAGGCTCCATTTGGTTTGTGAGAGGATTTAGGTGAGATGGGAATGGATGGGATGGTATGAGAAAGTGTGAAATTTTCACTTTTTTCGTTTGGTTACACAAGGGAAAATAGTGGGAATATTCCTTTTTCCAAGTTTGGTTTGTGGGAAAATAGTTGAGAGAAAATATGTTAGAACAAGGTATAGAAAAGAATGCTTCAAATGAGCTTGTATATATTTTGATCTCAAAAGATCAATCCTATTCAACCGCTATTTGTTTAGCATTTTAACTAAAAGATTACATTTTTTGGGTTCCAAAAAAATGTGCATAATAAATCAACTATGTATAATCAGTTAAGTCATGCAATTATCATATACATTCATTTCATAGTTCCATTTGCAATATAATATCCAACTTCCTATAACTAACTGCCAAAACCTATGCACCACAAAAAAAGAAAAAAAAATCTCAAAAAAGGTTCATAAGTAATATAATTTGTTAAACTATTATACTCAACTATAATTTGTGCACCACAAAAAAAAATAAAACAAAAAAGAAGTGCACAAGTAACTTTAACAACCCATTTGTTCATAATTAAAAATTAATTCCTAGGATCTAAATCCAAAAAGAAATAAAAAATAACTATCCTTGTCCAACCATTTAGAAGTCTTCAAAGCTACTACCCTTCTAAGTCCTAGGGGTGTCTACGGTTCGGTTAACCAAACCATGGCCCCTTTTTGTAAACTGAACTGGTGGTATCGGTTTTTTCATTTCGCCAAACCAAAACCGAACCAGTACCACCAGTTAACCAGTCATAGGTTTTGGTTTTTGACCGGTTTGGTTCTTCGGTTTTTCGATTTTTATATTTATAATATATATTATATAAATATATGTATAATATTATATTTTAAATAATAAATGATATATAATCTATTATAAATATTTTAAAAATATATAATATAGTTGTAAATAGATCATTATAAATATAATATAAGTATATATTTATATATAATAAATATATATTTATATAAAATAAATAGAAAATAAGTAACATATATTAAAAATATATATAAAATATATATAAAATATACATATAAATATATATACCAGTTGGTTCGATTAACCATTGGTTTTTTATAGGTTAATCGAAAACTGAACCGGTCCTTCAGTTTTTCAAAAATTCTGAACCAAAACCAAATCAACCAGTTTGGTTAACCGCATTTTGCAGTTCGGTTTTCTCAATTCGGTTCGATCTTTCGGTTTTTCGGTTTTTCATGGACACCCCTACTAAGTCCTTCACTCCTAGTACTTAATAAAAGGTCATGGCCTATTTTCATCTTTGGAGAGGATATTATAAGGATCCCTCTTTATATCATAATCTTGTTGGTAGTTTGATTTATTTCACAATGACTTATTTGGATATTACGCATGTTGTTTAAGTGGTTATCTAGTTTGTCTCTACTCCTCGTTAGCTTCATTTATTTGTTATTCATTAGATTATTTTATCTTTATGGCATGGCTAATAGGGGCTTATTCTTCTCTCATTCGTTGACATCTCTCCTTTGTGCATACTTTGATGTAGATTAGGCTGGTTGTCTAGATACTCATCATTCTACCACTAGGTGGTGTGTTTTCTGGGTTATTCTCTTATCTCCTAGAAGTGCAAAAAAGCAATCCGTTGTCTTCAAATCCTCTGCAAAAGTTTAGTATCATGCAATATCTTCTACTTGTGGTCAAATTGTCTGCTTATAGAACTTACTTCAAGAGTTTCATTTCCCTCTCTTTATAGGGGTGCTCACAATTTGGTTAATCAGATCATGACCAATATTTTGAAACCAAACTGAACCAGTCGATTTTTTAAAAACTCAAATTGAAACCGAATTGAAATAATCGGTTAACCAATTATTCAGATAATTGTTTAACCATTTAAATGCCTATCAATTTTTAGTTTTATTAGAGCGTAATTTTTATTCAAATAAAAAAGATCTATTATAACCAAAAACTTATAATCACGAAATCTAAATACTTTTTAATAGACCATTTGGTATTCAATTTTAGATTAACATAATTAACTAATTACGTTATTGGAAATTTTTTTTTAAGAGATTTATTAGATATGAAAAATAAAAAGAGAAAGGGAAAATATATACACAAATACAATAAAACAATAGATGTCAAAAATAAAAAGAAAAAGAGGAGTTGGTGTTTTGCACCTCTAAGACTAAGAGAGAAGAAATGAATTGACTGAGAGAGAGAGAGAGAGAGAGGAGTGTGGATTGTGATAATAGCTACTAGCATCCAGAGAGTGAGAGAAAGATGTTAGAACTAAAGGAAACTGAAAAGGAGGAATGAAAAATGAAAATTAACAATTTGGGGGTGGGAATATTGAGTAAATGAATAGGGTAGCTGGATAGCTACCTATTGTAAGGCGATCAACCTGAGTAATAGTAACGCGGATTGATGACCATGACAAGGTCAACCAAGCCCGGGTCAATACGGGTCATTAAATATAAGTGTTGAATATTTTAGCACAATTAATGAATATTCTTAAAACTAAAAGAGCATTCTTGAATAGGAAATAAACATAGGAACATTTTATAAATAAAGCAAGGAAATAAACATGTGACAAAAGGTAAAACTAGAAATAATGATTAATAAGGTAATTCTAGAAGGATATTTAGCTCATCTTTTAAATATGTATAAAGAACATTCTAGAATATGTGTGTAAAATAGGAAAAACACAAACTTAAGAAGCTTCTAGAATGTGCACCCAAAAACTATAAATAGGGACCTTGAAACCTTCTTGCCCCATCACTAGTGTTTTCAACCTACCGTTGATCCAGTCGGTTGAACCATTCGAACAATCACCTGGCCAAGATTCTAGGTCCAATTCAGTCAAGACCGGCTAGATGGTAACAAACTGTTGACTCAGTCAAGAACCACTCAACCTGGCCAGGTTGACCATTGACCCTTTCAACCCGGTGACCAAGTCGTGGGTTGCACACTCAATGCATGCAAACTTTCGGAGGCGATATATATATATATATTGTACCTCTATATAAGTAGCCCATACTTCAATCTCTACACATTGTCTTTTTCATGATTTTTCATGCAAAACCGCTTTGGTTTAAAATTACTTTAATAAACTCAAAGTTTTTCTTGATAGTTTTTAAGCGATCTCTAATATCATCTTTATTACACTATACCAAACTTGGAGGTGATAGCTTTGCATGTAGCTGTGTATGTTGGGGTTTAAAGATTTTAATGACTTTATTCCCCAAGATAACTTACTTTACCAAAATCTCAATTAAATGATTATCCATTTCAATAGTCCAAGTCATATTAGTCTTGTTGCCTTGTCCTTCTATTTTTTGCTATATCATTGATAATGAAACAAGAAAAAAAATTTAACATCTGTGAAATTAATTCATTCATCCATGTTAATTTTAGCAACTAATAATACTTAAAGCATTCTAATATAGAGTAATACAAAAATATATTGAAAAAAATAAACATAAACACAATTCATCCATGTTTATTGTTAGCCCAAGCTATTTAGCAATCGTTCCACATGTTATTTGCAATGATGTGGTTCTTCCATTCATACTTTCTCATTTTGTAATGTTGTAGATTGACACCCATCACATGATTGTGTAAAATGCAGCATGCACTCATAATTTTTACTTATGTCTTGAAAGGATAGTGTTGTTCAAAGACTAAGATCTATTCAATGCATTTCTAGTAGAAGAATGATGAAGATTGAAGAGTTCTCATTGTTTCAAATGATACTAAGCACTCCTATACAGTGTGAGGAGGCCCATTTTTAGCACAATACCCACATCAACTAAGTAATACTTACCTAATTACAGAAACACGAAGTTGACATAGTAGTGAACTAGTAAAATTAATTGCTTGTAGGCTCAAATTTATGATTTTTTATATTGCACCTCGTGGTATATAAAATTTATGTTCTCTTGTAGGGGTAGAACTTAGCATCTTAAAATTTGATGCTACACCTTTCTATCTTGGCAATACATATGTAAATCGTAGATTAAACAAACATGCAATGTAACTAAAATGTTTTGTATAGGATATGATTTATGCCATTTTGTGTTGGCACCATTGTTCCTAAGGAGGGCGACCAACAGTATGTTGTGGAGGTGATGCATCCCCTTGTAGGCATGGCGTGTCTTATTCTTTGGCCTGGTATAATCACATACTTGGACTAAACTGGTGAAGCCCAAGTTACAGATTGCAGAGTATAGGAGGGTTCAGGCTTGTAAGTCCCTCAATTTTGCATACATGTCTATGACTCCCCAGCCGCTTCATGTTATGGCTCCCCCTCAAGGTCATGCAAAGGAGTAGGCACTAGTTAATCCTCAACTAAGCCCGTAGATTTTAGTGGAGCGAGAATTCATGGGTGTCGCTCGAAAGGGAAAGCATCCTACTCTAGAGAAGGGTTAATGTGGCTGCCCTCCTGCAGTGAAGAGGGATAAATCGGTGAGGGTGCCTCGCGTTTTTATTCCACCTACCTCAACCATGCCACATGCCCCCGAATCGAGCATTGCATCATTGCGGGTTGGGGAGGATCAAGTCAGGGGCTCACCACAAACAGATCCTGAACAGGTTAGGTAGGAGTCCCCAGTCCCGACACCTAAAGTAAGAGACGTGGCTGATACATAATCAATATAGTCCGTGATGCTGGTCCCCCCAGCCAAAGTTGTTTCTGTCTGTGTTTCATGCAAACGTGTGAAGAAAATGGCTCCCCATCCATGTAGGAGGAAGACCGATAAGGTTAATTTGGTAATAATATGTATTTTTTATGCATTTGTTTTAGTACTATTGCAATTAGCATGGCATTGCTTTTACTAACTTGTTTACTGTCTTTTATTTTAAAGCGAGTGGAGGTTGGTGATGCTTAGCCTGATGCAGAGGCCCCACAAGTCCCATCCGAAGGCATTGTGGGCGAGGAGGTATAGATAATTTTGGTATTTGTATGATTTCCTTATTGCGATTATCTCACTGTATTAATTGTTTGTAGTTTATCTCATCGTAGGTGGTGTTCGATGTAGATCCTTCCACCGTACCAGTCTTGCCCATTATTAGGCGGCTGGTGCGCAAGCTACAGTCCTTGCAGCCCCCCACCAAGGGTTAGGGAGAAACTAAAGACCCTTGTAGTGACCTTAGGGATGCTAGGGTTGCCAAGGATGCTATTGTTGATAACATCACACCTGTTTACAATGAGCTAGAAGGAGAGACCCCTGTAGGTCTATAAAATCAGCCCCCTGGTGAGCTAGTGGGTTAGACAGAGATTGTCTAGAAGGATCTTCCAACAGCCATAATGCATGGGGAGTCAGTCTCTAAGTCAAGGTAGCCTACCAAGGAAGGGCAGGAACGAGCTATAATGGAAGTGTCGTCTGAGCCTGTGCACAAGACAACGGTAGCAGACACCAATCATAATGAAGAAAATGTGCCCACTTCTCCTTCCAAGGCTGAGATCATTGGGGACACACCAGTCGTGGGCATAGGGGCTCAGCCCGAAGTTCAACCTGTGAGCTCAGACATAACATCGCCACCCGAGATTATGGCGCGTGACAAGGAGCTTGTGTTAGTGTGACAGGAGGTCAGGGAGTATTGTGGGAAACACAAGATCACTCCATTCGGTTACTTTGTCAGACCTAGTCACTATTCAGGGCCTCCATAGAAATGACAAGTACGTTGTATCAAGCTCTGTTTTGAAGGCCACTTCTATTATTATTCAAAAGGACTAGTTGTCATCTGTCGACATTCCTCTGATAGTTATAGGAACGTCATTGAACACCATCACGGCCATGATGAACTGCATCATTGACCAATCGATAGAGGAACTGTCATAGTCTGCATTCGCAAAATGGTTAAGGACTTACGAGTCCTTCACTGTGTTGGGTTTTTGAATGGACCAGATTGAGGAGCGAGTTGTGCTAATAGATCACATGTTCTAGAAGTCTGGTCTCAAAGGGTCACAGTCACTTTCTACTCGATCTTTGAAGGATGCCCATCTGCGCCTCAAGGTGGTTGAAGCAAACCTCTCAAAGGTGATCAAGAAGTTAAATGCTCTACTTGATGAATGTAGTCGTCAGCAAAAGATAGTGTCGCAATATGAGGTAGAATAGAAGGAGTTGTTAGATTTTGAATAGCAGAAGTAGAATCTAGTGGAGATAAGCAAGATGAGGAAGGAATGGTATGCAACGTGAAGTGTACACCTATTTGATGTAAATCGCCCAAATTGTGTAATGAGAAAAAAAAACATTTTGTTAAACTTTTATGTAGTCTATCTCAGATATGTTGTTAATTGTAATTTCATCGACCATAGGAGTTTAGGTTCATTTGACTAAGCGCAATGCCAATAGGGCCTTGATGGGCTAGTCATGGTTCGAGTCATGCCATTCAGACCCTGTATGAACTTTGGAAGCCTTGTTCAAGGTCCCTCATCCTGTTTGAGATCTCAACACAGTTGCAACACGCGGATACCTATATACCCAAAATGAATAACTAGACGCGAAAAGGGTTAATCCTCATCACAGGCAATGGCTTTAGTGCGATCCCTTTCTTGAGAATGTTTAACTTATGATGCTTTTGAAAAGGTTAAGCATTGCCCACAAAGGGCAGACTACACCTTAGTAATTTTTTTTAGGCTTTACTGCATATACGAAAATACAGTAAAGAGTTGTTGTTCATAAGGTTTTGAACATATGCAAAGAACGCAAGTACTATCTCATAAGAAAAGTTGTGTTAGTGTCATCGCACGTGTTGAAGTTAAGTACTTATTAAGAAAAACAAAGTTCATTGTAAACACCACGTTAAATATATTTTTCTTAAGACAAGACAAATGTTATCACAAATGCTGAGGTTAAGTGCTTTCGTAAATCAAGAAAAATGTTATTGCAAATGCCCAAATTAAGTTCTTAGGCCAACAAAGAACAATTACGTAAAATGTAAAGCTTGTCATAACGAAAGTGTTAAGTATCATCATCCAAGCACCTAAGTGTCATCAACTGTGAGAGAGTCATCACAATAATTTAAAGAAAAGGAGTTATCTGCATACACCTTAGCTAGTCGTTATCGCGTATTAAAATTTCATCGCATTGTTGCAATGACTGGTTTATCAGCCAAACTTTATTGCTATGTAAAAGTTTCTTATCGTGTGAAAGGAAAGTAGATCTTCCTCACTTTCTGAGGAAATAAAAACCTGTTATGCATAAAAGAACCGAATATCATCGCGTTCTAAGAAAACAAAAGATTCATCACAGTTAGGCTAGTTAAGTTCCAATGTAGTTGGGAAAGTTAGACCCCTCTGCATTAGCGAAAATCTGATATTGTTGTGTTTGGGCCCCCTAAAATGTCTTTAAATATGTATGATCACTCGTATAAGTTTCATTACTTATGTGAAAGTTAATCACTATATTTCGTCACACTCTTGGAGAGGGGACAGTTGCACATACCGATAAAGATAGATGAGGTTCAACTAAAAATTACTCTTCATGTATGCAGAGTATAGATCAAGTCATTCCTTATCATGTTCAATGCGGTTAGATTTCCATGTTTCCAGAGTAATCATACATATTCACAAGGGTGAAATACTCAGAATTTATCATCATACCTATGTCCAACATGCATTTCTTGGGACTGTCAGGGTGACTCATCACAAGCTGTAATGTACCTCTCTTGTTTCTCCATTGCTCCTGGGATTACCAGGGCCTTCACATGGAGCATGCGGTACCGTGGAACTAGTCACGACATCATAGAACTGGCTAGGGTAAGTATATGTGTGCCTAGGGTTGCCAGGGCCTTTGCATGGAGCATGCGGCATCATGGAATCAGTCATGGCATCCTAGAACCATGTAGGGTATGTATGAGTGCGCCTAAGGTTGCCAAGGCCTTCACATGGAGCATACGGCATCATGAAAATGACCACGGCATCCTAGAACAGGCCAAGGTATGTATGAGTTCACCTAGGGTTGCCAAGGCCTTCGCATGGAGCATACAACATTGTGGAAATGGTCACAACATCCTAGAACTAGCCAGGGTATGTATGAGTGCGCGTGGGGTTGCTAGGGCCTTCGCATGGAGCATGTGACATAGTGGAACCGGCCAGGGTAGGTATATATAGTAAGCACAATCAAGATTCATCGCGCAAATTGGAGTCAACAATACATCCATTCATAATAAATCATAATTTCATCGCACAATCCAAAATACATCATAGTGTATCATATTTTCATCGCAAAATCTAGAGTCAGTAACATATATTTGGAATTCATCGCATTTTTATTTTAGATTGGGTATGCATACAAAGAATCCAAAATGCACAGTGTTATGAATACAACACATCTTTCCTATAAAAGACATGACAATTACTTTTTCAAGAATATGTAAAATGTTTACAACATGCTTATTTTCAACACAAGTATACATGTCATACCTTTCTTTACAACATTACTCATAATATGGTTTCAATCAGTGGCCATTCATAGTCTCATCTTCCTCTCTTGTGTCTGTAGTTTTGAGTAAAATGTATCCCGATGGGTGAGCTTCCTGGACTATGTATGGCCCGACCCAATTAGGTGCAAATTTTCTGACAAACTTAACTTGTTTGACGTGGAGTGCCGTATTAAGAACCATGTCGCCCTCTTGAAATTTTTTGGGCTTTACTAATTTGTTAAAGTTAGTGTAGGTGAGGTGGTGGTCAAGCTAGGGGGTGGTCTCCTTGAAGGACAAAGGAAGACTAGGGATAAGGAATCAACTGGGAGGCTAGGGCAAGGAGAGTGGTGAGACGGCTGAGCAAAGAGTTCAATGCTATGGGTCAATCAGTGGATGAATGAATGACATTTTTTATGAGAATGATGCTTATTTATGGGAAAGATCCCGAGATCCTGAAAGGAATGAGTTAAATGTGTTTGTTTTCAACAAAGAAAGGGAATATTAAATTCGTTGTCGGTCATTAAGGAGCACTGCTAGGGTTTTGCCACGTGTTCCCATGGGAATCTCTTCGAGGATTGACTTTCCTTTCACTCGAACATCCTCATAGCTCACATGTAATACTACCTTTTGCACTTTACTCAACCGATGTGGCGCTAGTGACGTCACCACTTGGCAGACAACATCTTATTAGACCCATGTGGCGCTTTGTTACGTTCATCAGTTTGAAATTACACTTGCTACTAATATTTGAGCCTAGTTCTTAACGAACAGGGGTCTCATGGCGATCCAGGGTTTATCGCAAGGCCAAATGTATGTAAAACCTCATCGCAAGTTCAATTAGAGTCTATTTTAGGCATGTGGTGAACCGTGGGTTCATTACAAACATATGATGTAATACGAGTTCATTGCAGGGGAAAAATGAGCTGCAGGCTGATCATAAGCTTTCATGTGGCATCAATCTACTGTTTTTTGTGCTTTGAGGGACTGAGCGAGCACTATGTACCTATAGTTATAAGCCATGGTTTGTTTATACTTGATTTGTTTCTACAACAACTTCTCCCTTCCCTCATCAATGTACTCTAGTCTATCATTGAGTAACGGATCCATGTCCTTTGTTTGGAATTGTTTTCTCATCACAAAGGCTACACGGGCAAAGACTGTCTGTATCTCCACTAGTAGCATTGTTTTCTAATCGCCGTGTGATAAGCCTAGAGAGTTTCAGACAATTTTTCTGACCAGTCCTTCTGATTATCTGCAACCATTTTTCTTAGCATTTTCAACAAGGTTTTGTTTATGGCCTCTACTTGTCTATTCCCCTGTGGGTAATAGGTCGTAGATGTACCCAGTCTCGCCCCGTGTTGTCCCAATAAGTCTTGGACTTCCTGATTCTTTATAGATAAGCCATTATTTGTCAAAATTCTCATTGGGACCCTGAACCAGTGGATATGTTGCCTGAGAAAATTCGTGATGTTTTCTGCACAAATCCTTCGTAAGGGGATGGCCTCTGCCCACTTTGTGAAATAGTCAATGGCCACTATAACAAAATAGTGTTTGCAAAATATATTTATTTTGAAAAAAAAAAAATATATATATATATATAATATTATATGATTAAATAATATATATATATAATATTAAGTTTTAAGAAAAAGTGTTTGCAAAAGGTTTTAAATCCCGAAACACATCCAAGCAGAGAGTGCAACACTACACCTTGTAGTTAGAGGGGAGGTCCTTCCCTGTCGGGCAATGTTTGATCATTATGGGCTGAGAGGTTAAGTGTAAGAGACCATTAAGAGTTGTTTACCTGATGGGCTATATCTTACTTAAGTCCATTATCCTTGGGCCTTCATAGTATGGCTGGACTCTGTGATCATTTAACTGTAAATGTTGGGCCCATTAAGAGCCCATACTGATGGACTCAGGGGTTCACTGTACTTGATAGTGAACTTAAATGGGCCAGCAACTACCTAGGGACGTGAGCCACTTACTTAATGGGCCTAAAGCCTATGATCAATTGGATTAATCAAGTGGTCACATTATAACTTAAATAGTCATGTGACTTGGGTGAATATAGGTTTCGATAAGGGTCTGGAGCATCCATTCTGATAAGAGGATACGTCTTATCCATTAAGAGAGTCCAAATCCAAATAAACATTTGGATTAGGAACCTCCTAATTCGATTAGGAGTGATGCTCCTTAAGGTTTAAGAAAAGAGAGTATGATCTACTCCAGATCACTCTGCTATCATCTCTTTCTCTCTACTCTTGCCACCCCAGAAACCCTAATCCGTTCTCCCCTTTTGGTGACTGATATTGATCAGTTTTAGTTTTTGATTTTTGCAAGAAAATATCAAAGAAAATTCGTACTCACCTCCCTTGTACGATCTAAAGAGTTGGATTACAGTTTTGTTAAAAACTATTTTGTTGAACTGGCTTCATTCCAAGTTGCACCATCTTCAGTAGAGGTTGGTTTTGGGGTTCAGTTTGGACGTGAACTACCACTTTTGGAGCTACATTTATGGAATCCAAATCAAGTATACTTCTCCCTCTAGTTAGGTTTCAGATCTGGTCCATTTCGGTGCAAGAACGATCCTTGAAAAATGTAGTTTTTCTAAATCAGGGAATACGATTCCCAGAAGGTTGAAAGAAAAATTTTATGAAATTTTGCCCAACCATCTAGCATGGTTCATCCATCCATATGATAGATTTCACCTTCCTTTAGATAATACCAAAATACTTTGCACTTATCAACAAACCCTTGAAATTCCTTGTTTGAAAATGGATGTTGAGATGAAACCTTGCTTAAGAATGATACATAGGAAATTGTGTCTCTTCCTTCTAGTGTTTCCCCTAGTGGTAGTAGATGGGTTTGCATAGTTAAACTCAAGTTTGATGGGAGTAATGATCAACAAAAAGCTTGTCTAGTTACTCAAGGATACACTTAAGAGTATGGTATAAATTATGACACTTCTTCTCTTGTTAAGATGATCATTGTTCATCTTGTTCTTGCAACCCCCCCCCCC
>NW_010729187.1:315581-362443 GCF_000365185.1 Nelumbo nucifera
CCCCAAGATACTACATAGATCACACATTGGTTTTCCACCTTAAGAAGTATCTTTATGGTCTCAAGCAAGCTCTATGTGCATAGTTTGGTTGCTTTTATTACGTGCTTGTGCAGACCAAGTACACTTAGAGTTCTTATGGTTCCTATTTGTTCATCTCTTAGTGCATTCAAGCATTACTCTCTTGTTGGTATATTTTTCTTGTAGCTCCAAACTTTACTCTAGGTGGAGGGGCAGCACCATAAAATTTTATTAAACACAACCACTATCAAAAGGAAAGAGATAGGACATAGCTTGCCTTGCCCCAAGCACTCTCTTTTTGGTCTATATATGTGGATGATATTTGATGGTGTGTAATCTAGATGCTCTTAGCTAGAAGGAAGCTTGGACGTTGGTCCACTTTGTTGGCCGGTCGAACTACAAAACGATGAATGTTTAGAGGACCTGGGGTGGCTTACCTGGTGTGGGTGCTCCGATGCTTAAGTTATTAACTTGTGTGCGAGCTGAAAGCTTATATGCTAGAAGGCTAGTGAGCAAATAATCATGCATACCTTGTAACGTTGGGATTGGTGCCCTTATATAGTTGAGTTATCGTAGGTCTTACGAAACACCCCCGAGATCCATGGCCCGTGCTACTAGGAATCTGTTCCACACTTGGAGATGGACTTCGTGTGAGCTGATAAGGCTTATCGAGTCCATCCGATCCGGGTAGGATGAGGATAAGGCTTGAAGACGTGCGGCATGATCCTGGAGAGGTCGAAGATAGCTGGCTATCTTCTAGAAGTTGACTACATGTCACCTTGGTAGGTCAGGCCATGACAAGCTGCTCGGACCTCAATCTTGGCCAAGGTGCCTGAGGTACCCAAGCTAACCTGGCTCGCTGAGGTGGCAAGGAATGTCGAGTCATCATCCAGTCAGTAGGTTGCTTCCACGTGTCTGGGTGTCGATAGGTTGAGCTAAATTACCCCTCATCAATATTCATATCATTGGTGATGATGTTCAAGGAATGTGTCATCTCAAATAATTCTTGTAGATTTCTTTCAAGTTGAAAGACATTGTCGTTTTACCTACTTCCTCATATTGGAAGTTCACATTCTTGATCGTAAGACACTTTGTAAATCAACAAAAATACACTTTGGATCCTATTCATCTTGCTCACTTTACTTATTTGGACATTACTCATTTTGTTTAAGTGGTTATCTAGCTTGTCTCTACTCCTCATTAGCTTCATTTATTTGTTATTCATTAGATTATTTTATCTTTATGGCATGGATAATTGGGGTTTATTCTTCTCTCCTTCGTTGACATCTCTCCTTTGTGCATACTTTGATGTAGACTGGGCTGGTTGTCTAGATACTCATCAATCTACCACTAGATGGTGTGTTTTCTGGGTGATTCTCTCATCTCCTAAAAGTGCAAAAAAGCAACCCGTTGTCTTCAAATCCTCTACAAAAGTTGAGTATCATGCAATATCTTCTACTTGTGGTCAAATTGTTTGCTTATAGAACTTACTTCAAGAGCTTCACTTCCCTCTCTTTATAGGGGTGCTCACAGTTTGGTTAATCGGATAATGACAAATATTTTGAAACCAAACTAAACCAATCGATTTTTTAAAAACTTAAATTGAAACTGAATTGAAATAATCGGTTAACCAATTATCCAAATAATTGTTTAACCATTTAACTGCCTATCAATTTTTAGTTTTTATTATAATGTAATTTTTATTCAAATAAAAAGTTCTATTAAAACCAAAAACTTATAATCACGGAATCTAAATACTTTTTGATAGACCATTTGGTATTCGATTGTAGATTAACATAAATAACTAATTACGTTATTGGAAAATTGTTTTAAGATATTTATTAGATATGAAAACACTAAAAAATAATTATTATCTTCGTATGAAGAAAAGTGAAAATGAAAAGAGAAAGGGAAAATATAGACAAAAATACAGTAAACAATAGGTGTCAAAAATAAAAAGAAAAAGAGGAGTTGGTGTTTCGTACCCCTAAGATTAAGAGAGAAGAATTAAATTGGCTAAGAGAGAGAGAGAAGTGCGGATTATGGTAATAGTCACTAGCATCCGGTAAGGCATTGACATGGTGCTATGGACCTATGGTAGCATACTGGTAGTGGAAATTGCAAAGAGCCGAAGCCTAGAGAGTGAGAGAAAGACGTTAGAACTAAAGGAAATTGAAGAGAAGGAATGAAAAATGAAAAATAACAATTTGGGGGAGGGAATATTGAGTAAATGATTAGGGTAGCTAGATAGCTACCTATTGTATGGGGATCAGCCTGAGTAGTAGTAACGCGGATTGACGACCATGACAAGACCAACCAAGCCTGGGTCAATTCGGGTCATTAAATATAAGTGTTGAATATTTCAGCATAATTAATGAATATTCTTAAAACTAAAAGAGACTTCTTGAATAGGAAATAAACATAGGAACATTCTATAAATAAAGCCTCGAAATAAACATGTCATGAACCTGAACACTATAGTTGAATTTAGAGATGTAGTTTGGTTTGCCACGGATCTAGGTTTATTGATGACCTCGGGAGAAGATGGGGAAGCCACCTGAGGAACCTTGTGGTGCTCCTTCCTTTGATTCGGTGGTTGTGTCCACTACAATTCCTTTTCCAACTATTCTTGATCCACCGCGTTGGTATTACTTTGAAGGTTCATTCGATTAAGTGGGGAGAACCTGCAGTTCTCTTCTCAAAGGTAGATATTGAAAAATCTTTCTCCCCTTTTCAGTTTGCCTTGGTTGGAAAATGCTCTTATGGGCATCCTTCTCTTGCTAAAATCAAGGAATTTATGGTAGGTATGTTCAGGCTTCAAGGAGCTCTTGTCATCACTGCCCTAGATCCTAGACATGTGCTTCTCAAGTTTTAAAGTGAAGAGGAACACCTTAGGGTTTGGCTACGAGAGGTGGTTTTTGTCAAAGAGTACCTGTTCAGATATTTGAAATGGACACCAGGTTTGGAGTTAGGGTGGGAACCTTCAGTTTTGCCTTTTTGGATCTCTGTACCGAAGTTGTCGATCAATCTGTACAATGATAGGTATTTGCGCTCAATTGCGCAAGTAGCAGGAAGAGTTCTAAAGGTTGATCCATCCACTACTCAATTGACTAGAACTATGGTGGCTAGGGTTTGTGTGGAGGTGGATTTGTTGAAGGAGAACCCTAGTCGTGTTTGGGTAGGGCTCGGGAAAGAGGGGTTCTAGTAGAAAATAATTTATGAGAACCTACCTAAGTATTGCACTTTCCGCTTTAAAAATGGCCAAGGTGAAGGGAATTGTAAATTGAAAACTAAAAGATTTTCAAAATCAGAGGGAAAAGTCGCTAAGACCAATGCTACTTCAGTTTCAAATCCAGTGGAACAAGCACCAACACTGAGAAGGAAACAGATTGTGAAGCAGGTCTACCAGGAAGTGCAAAGAGCACATGCAGTTACCACAGAGAGGGTTTTGATAGAAACTCAAAATTCGGAGGAGGTATAGGTTCCACAACTTGAGGTTACTAAGACGGTGGAGATCCCTTCTGATGGGGTGCAAAAATCTTTTGCTTCCAAAAGTGATATTAGTGTGAAGCCTGTTCGGCCATACCTACTAGAGACTACTAGTCCTCTCTCTTCTAGGAAGCCATAAAGGCTCTAGAGTTTGGAGGATATGAGGAATTCCAAATTGGAATTGGATGAAAGATTTAACCGTTGGGGTCACAACAATGCCAACAAATCCGATGTTGAGTTGCTCGACAAAATGACTAAACGAATGGAAGGTCCTTCTTGTGCTCTTTCTTAGGATGAAGTTGGCGTGGATGCGGAGGTGAACTAGGCACATGTGGTTCGAAAGAAAAGGCCTAGGAAAAAATATGTGCAAAGAGAGAACAAGCCAGTAACTAGATTGCAGACATGCCAAGGTAAGGCTACTTCTAGTTGTTTCTAATGAATAGTCTTTTTTAGAACATTTGAGGGATTGCTAATGATCCCACCATTACTTGCTTAAAAAAACTTTGCAAATTACATAAATTTGGAGTGGTGGCTATGGCTACGCCCATGATTGGGGATGATAGACTCTCCTTGATTACTAGGAGACTTAATATGACTGGTTACATTATTAATATTAGTAGCAAAATTGTTTTGTTTTGGAATAGTTTTTTCTCTATACAGATGATAGAAGATTGTGATTAGATTTTAACTATGAGAATTACTACTTTTGTCGATGAGGCTTTTATTCTCTCTGTGGTTTATGCCAAATGTGACCGGTTGGAAAGAACAATTCTATGAGAAAGAATCTAGAACTTAGCTTCTTAGGTTTCAGAACCTTGTTTGATTGCTGGTGATTTTAATGTGGTTATGTGTAGAGAGGAAAAGGTTGGAGGGAGAAGTCTTGATGTTTCCACAATGGAGGATTTTGTAGATTTGATTAATGTAGTGGGTTTCACTGGAAGCAGATTCACATGGTGCAATAATAGGGAAGGATTGGACTGTGTTTGGGCTCAACTTGATTGGGTTCTGGTAAACTCTTTCTAGGCTCAATCTTTTCCCTTGAAACTGGTAAGCCATCTCAATTGAACTTGTTCAGATCATTGTCCTTTGGTTTTCTTAGTTGAGGAGGAAAGGCAGACGGGTCCTAAACCATTCAGATTTCAGTACATGTGGTTGTCTCATCAATCTTTTCATAATGTAGTTAGGGATTGCTAGAGTGAGAATGTTCATGCAAACCTGTTGATGAGTTTATTTCTCAAATTACATAAATTAAGAGGTAAACTCAAACAATGGAATTGGGAGGTTTTTGGGGACATTCATCAAGCTGTGGAAGAGGCGGAGGATAGAGTGCAAGGTGGGGAAATGAATCATTTACAGGTGAATTCAGTAGCCAGTCTCAATGAACTTAGGGAAGAATGGAAGAAACTTCATGAGATCCATAGATTGGAGAAAATTTTTTGGTGACAAAAATCTAGAATCAAATGGTTGAAAAAAGGGGATAAAAACTCCAAAATTTTCCACCTCTCTATAAAAATGAATAGAATGAGAAGCAGAATTTGCAAAATCAAAGACTCGGTAGGAAATTGGATTTTTTATCCAAAGGAAATGAAATTGAATGCGGTGAACTACTTTTGCAATGTTCTATCAGAGGAAGGGGCGGATTGCAATGATGATTTGCTAGAGGTTATCCTGTGTGTGGTTAATCAGGAAGACAATGATGTTTTATTGGTTGTTCCTTCAGAGGCTGAAATCCATGAGGTGGTCCACGACATGGATAGAGATAGTGCTCCGGGACCAAACGATTTTATAGGTAATTTATTTGTTTCTTGTTGGGACATCGTTAGCATTGATGTGGTAAGGGATGTTCAACATATTTTTAATGGTAGCTAGCTCCCAGTGAGTTACACTTTCTCTTTTATTACTCTCGTTGCAAAATGCAAAGTTCCTGAAAGTTTTGTAGATTTTCACCCCATAAGTTTAGGTAATTTTTGCTACAAAATTATTGCAAAGGTAGTTACTAAGAAACTATAAAATATCTTACCTAGACTGATTTCAATAGGGGGAATGTGGTGCTGAAACTAGACATGGAAAAAGCCTATGATCAGCTAAGCTGGTCCTTTCTCTTTGCTGTTTTGAGAAGGTTAGACTTCAGCAAAAACTGGATTGATTTGGTCAAAAAATTGGTAAACTGTTGGTTTTCAGTTCCGTGGAATGGAGGAGTCGTAGGATACTTTCAGTCCACAAGAGGGTTACGTTAAGGGAACCCTCTATCTCAATATCTGTTTATCATTGCAAAGGAAGTCCTAAGCGGAAATTTGTCTAAATTGGGTAAGGATTATCCTACATGTATTTATGCTACCCATAGGGGCTGTTCGGTAATCACTCATAGTCTTTATGTCAATGACACCATTATCTTCACTCAAGGCTCCAAGCAAGTGCTAGAGAAAGTCATGGAAGTCATCCGGAGGTATGAGAAGTGTTCAAGTTAATTGGTGAATAAGGCAAAGAGCTACTTCTTCACTTCAGCAAAGACATCTCATAGCAAGATCTAGATTATTCGTTCAGTCACAGATTATATGCATAAGAAATTACCTTCCATTTATCTTGGTATTCCAATCGGTAAGGGTAGGGTGAAAGCATAAGCCTTTGAAGGTGTAGTGCAGAAAGTGGTTACCGAAATTTCTGGTTGGAAAGGGAAACTGATTTAAGCAAGAGGCAAGATTGTTTTACTTAGACATGTCTTAAACAATATTCCTCTATTTGATGTCAGTAGTGGTAACGCCAAAAAGTGTTATTAGGCGTCTAGAACAGTTGATGAAAAGCTTCTTATGGACCAAATCCGACTCAACCTATTAGCATCATTGGGTTGCCTGGGAAAAATTTGTAAGACCTTTCTATAAAAGGGGCCACCAAATTAAGAATCTATATGATGTTCATAAGGCTCTTCGGTTGAAGGCTCTGTGGTGGGTGCTTTTCCACAACTCTTTATGGGCTGATTTCTTTATAGCCAAGGTGCTGAAACATGATCATTTTTATACATCTATACCTCCTTGCTACACTTCTCGTACTTGGTAGGTAAAAATGGAACTAAGAGGTGATTTAGTTCATCTATCGAAATGGATGGTGGGTAGGGGAGAAATCAATTTTTGGTTTGATAAGTGGACTATGAATGGCCCCTTGATTGATAAAGTTCTTCAGCACGAAGGGCTGAATTTGTAGCTAAGGGTTTGTGATGTCCTAGATGAAGAAGGGACTTGGCACCTATATCAGGTTTGCAGTTTTCAAGAGGATAATGTCTTAAATAGCATCCAGGGATCTGGTGTAAGCCATTCCAACTGCTGTGACAAAAATTGTTTGTTTAGTGGAGGCAAAGGTAGAATTTACTGTAAAATCAGCTTGGTCTTTTTATAGGACTGCTCATCCTTCTGTGACATGGTCCAAGGTGGTGTGGAATGCTCTAATGCCAACCAAGATAAGTTTCTTTATCTAGAAACTTATGGTTGGTAAGGTTGATGTGGGTGCTGATTTTAAAGAGCTGGGAATTCCTCTGGCTTCCAAATGTGTGTTGTCGTGACCCTTTAGAAGAAGACATCAATCATGTGTTGGTGCGTGACTGTTTAGCTCGAAAAGTGTGGCTCTTCTTCAACAGAATGTTAGGGTTGCCTTTCAGGGGAAATGAGAGTATTAAGGTGCTTCTCTCTTGTTGGTTTTTAGCAGCATCGTCTAGAAATCAATGGGTTGTTGTGGTGGGGATGATTGCTTGCTTTGTTGTTTGGGAAATTTGGAAAGAAAGAAATAGGCACAAGATGGAAAATAAATTCAAATGTTCAAAGCTGGTGATTTGGGTGGTCGTGCGGTGGCTTTATGAGGTGTCTTCTTCATTATCTCTGACCCATAAGGTGAACTACAATCAAGAACTATTCTTGTAAGGTTTGGGGTTACAGATCCATCTGATCAGAGGAAATACCATTAAAGTGGTTCACTTGATGGCGGTTCTGGAGGGTTTTTTGAAACTCAATGTTGATGGTGCTTCTAGAGAAAACCTAGGCCCCTGTGGTGGAGGGGTATCATTAGAAATGGAAGGAATGGGTATGTTTGTGCCTTCTCCAACACTTATGGCACTGATACGAATTTAGTTGCAAAGTCTATGGCCTTGCTATATGGATTAAACCTTGTCGTTGCTTTAGGTTTACATAAGATCATGGTTGAATCAAATTCCAAAATCTTGATTGATATTCTTAATGGAGTTTGTATAGCCCCTTGGAAGCTTTGGTTTTGGTTGTCTCAAGTACAAGAGCTTAGAAGTATACTGGAATTCTTTTGTGTACATATTTATAGAGAGGCTAATCAACCAGCAAATGCTCTCACAAAGCTTGGTTGCTTAACTTCTCAAAAAGTTATTTATGACTGCATAGAAACTTCTTCCTTCCCATGTCTAGAACTTGGTGACTGCAGATGGTCTAGGTCTTTCTTTTTTGCGAATTCATTGATCTTAGGTTTCTTGGACACCTGATGTTTACATGAGCCAGGTTTCCTTTGTATGGTTTTGAGGGGTAAGGCCTTACGTCCCCCCCCCCCCCCCTCTGAGGTTTTTTATTACACATTAATAAATTTGCAATGGCCACCCCTCCACTGGGAGTAAACTTTTGGGTTTAAAAGAAATAAACATGTGGCAAAAAGGTAAAAGTAGAAATAATGATTAATAAGATAATTCTAGAAGGATATTTAGCCACATGTTTTAATATGTAAAAAAAACATTCTAGAGTATATAGGTAAAATAGGAAAAACATAAACTTAAGAAGCTTCTAGAATGTGTACCCAAAAACTATAAATAAGGACCTTGAAACCTTCTTGCCCCATCACCATTGTTTTCAACCTATTTTTGACCCAGTCGGTTGAACCATTCGAACAGTCACCCAACCAGGATTCTAGGTCTAGTTTAGTCAAAACCCGCTAGATGGTAATAAACCATTGACTCAGTCAAGAAACATTTGACCTGGCCAGTTCGGCCGTTGACCCATTCAACCCAGTGACTGGGTCGCGGGTTGCACAGTCAATGCATGCAAACTTTCAAATGCCATAACTTTGCACACCAATGTCCGCTTGGGGTGATTTTTTTATTTTGGGTAACTTTTCGAGATCTATGCATCCCAAGGAGCCATAGCGCCCTGCCCCATTATTTTCGTGAAAAAAAATGTTTTTTGGCCTCAAATTGCAATTTTGTATATTTTTATAAATAAAAAAATTAAATACAAAAGTACATATAACACATCTAAAAAAGATTTCTGCATTATTTATTGGTAATATATATATATATATATATATATATATATATATATATATATATATATAATATATAAGTGGGGAGGTTTGACCCAGATGGTTGAACTGGTGACCCATGACTCGGAGGTAAAAATGGTTCAGCCTTTGGGTCGTTTTTTAAAACATTGCCCATCACTTTGATGTCAGCCCTTTCCTTTTCTCTCATTTAGCCTTTTCTCCATTTCAGCCATCATTTTCACCCTTCTATCTCACCGGAATTCTAGTCCCAGTGAACTACAATGATTTGATTGATCCTTCACCAAAGGGTATGTAGACAACCCCTTCTTTGGGGTCCAACCACTTGTTTTATCTCCCTTTTTCTCCCTTTTTGGTTCAACCAATTCCTTAGACCACCTCACGTCCTTGGCCTTACACCTAAAAAGTCAAATGAAAAAGAATAGGGTAGCTGGCTACTAGTTGCCTAATTGCTACCTTTTCTTGGTAGATGTGTAGTTGCAAAGGAGTAGGTAAATTAAATCATTTTTATATTATAAGTTATAATTACTATATATTAATGATGTTGTATTATTATATATAAATAGAAAATACTATATATATACCGGTCGGTTTGGTTAACCAATTTTTTTGCTTTGATTTGCTTAATTTAATTCGGTTTTTCAATTTCTTGTAAGCAACCCTAGCCTTTACATGCCACAATGCAAACAACTTAACTGCTCTTCTTATTACATTTGATCCTATTTTTTATTAGTACACAAAGCACATTGAAATGGATTGTCACTTCATTTATGATGATCTTCTTGCTGAGACCATCTCTCTTCTTCATGTTTCCTTTAATCGCCAGCTTGACATTTTAGCTAAAGCTACTACTCATTATCAACACAACTTTTCTTGTGAACCAACTGATGGTGTCACCATATCAATTTGAGAGGGAGTGTAGAAATTTGAGATATTATTGGATGCATTTTATTTCTTTTCCTTCTTTCGTTGTTTGTAATTATAGAATGCCTTAGGGGTAATGTTGGAACTTGGAATAATGGAGTTGAGCCCAGTCCTTGATACAGTGGGAACTTGGAATTGCACGGATCGAGACCATATCCAACAACTACGTGGAAGTTTGAACTCATTAGTAATGGCGAAAAAGGGCTAAAATTAAAAGAGATCTATCTTTCTACTCTAATGACATGGAGCAATTGAGATAAAGAAAAGAATAGAAATACAGAAAAATAACGGCACCCTAATGTCCAATTGAAGGAACAAACTAGCAGAAATTTTAGCTTGCTAAAGATCCTTTAATTGAACATCAAACAAATCAAATCAGAGTACTTAGCTTGATGCCGCATCAGAGACTGATCGAACCACAATGAAACAAAAGATGGATAGAATAACCTCTTTAATTAGAAAAATTTTCCATTTGGACATAGCACGTACTTCAAATGTAAACCATGTTCCCTCCTTTTGCGTGTCTACGCTTGTGATTATCCCACCTTCGAAGACCAAAAGGAAAAAAAAAATGGAAATACAAAAGAGGAACATGTATACAAAACAAGGAGTTGTGCAATTCTTGGATTTTTTCTGCCAAATAGAGACAAGGTGGAACCCATGAAAAGGGATGTCCAGCTTTGTCTTGTAGCTAGTATGTCATTTTATTTCACGGTTTCTACGAAGTCTAGAGAAATTTCCAAGAGTCGCATAAACTAGCCGTAGCAATAATAAAACAATAATTAATTAATTATGTGTATATGAGCGTTGTCGGTATAGTAAAAATTTAAGACAAAACTCTTTGGAATACCAAAAACTTCAACCTAGCTAGAAGTTGCTAGCTAGTTGCACCATGTCGTCCAACCCTAATCCTTTGTAGCACTCCAAAGAAAAACTTTCAAGCTCAAATACTTCAGGCTAGAGCCTCTAAAGTCTCAACCGATAAGATAGTTTTTCTACGTTACTGACAGACCAATCCAAGATGGTCTTTCTAAAATTCTAATTACTTGTTACCCCATTAATAAGATAATTTGTTCCCTTCATTCAGGTTTTGCAAAATTAGACTTTGTGAGTTGTCAATTACCCAAAACTGAAAATTTTCTGAACTAAATTATATAATTACTTAACTATAATGTATTGTGTGTGTATGGATTTGCTAAAGTAATATTGTTTTTAAGGTGTTTATAATTACTTAACTATCAATATCATATATGGGAAAATCTATGATAGGGGAAAAATATGGTATCCAAAGAGTTTTGACCAATCAAAACCCACCCATGAATTTTAATAAATAATACTTGATTGGCTACCACACTTATGATATCAGTTGATTGGACAAAATTTGTTTAGATATCATATCTTTTTCATATCATAGTTGAACCCATCATATATATATTGTATGCATGTATGTATGTATGCATAACCCATATAATTGAAATACCAAAAATATTACTAGAAGCATGCATTTCGTTACCCTCTTAAAATGGGAAAATGAAAACAACATACAAAAGCTTTCTCATCAAACTATACTTAGAGGAGAGGGAAAAAAGTGAGAGAGAGAGAGAGAGATAAAAGCTTCTATGTTTGCATCATCAAGCTGTACTATAGCAAGGGAGTTGTCTCATTTATCTAGTCTAAGGCCCTTGTCCTTAGTAGGGAGGCCAGCAGTTCTCAAGTTCCACGCATGGGTCCATATGTTGGAACCTATTATTAGCAGCTGCATTCATGTCTATGTTATATCCAGCGTCAGATGGAAGCATGCAGTTAGTCAACATGGATGAAGATGCATCCATGGCTACAGACTGCTGGTTCAAGACCGGCGGCATGGCCCGCCACACTGGCTGGGTTGAAGCTCCAAGGTTCAAATTTAATCCCGAGATTGTGAAGGCTCCTGGGTAGTTTAGCTGAGATTGGACCTGTATGTTGCCGTTTGGTGCCCCTCGTAGGACCCTTGAGATCTCTTCTATATCAGCATTGCCCACATAGTTTCTTCCCACCGGAAAGTGATAAGTGTCTGCCGGCACTACCGGCGCCATGCCACCTTGCCCAATTTCGAGGTTGTATGGGTTGGCTCTTGGTTGGTTGGGGGGGTATTTCTTCCCTCCGGCACTCTTTTGAAAAACTCGGCAAACCACCCATTCATCCTGCCACACACAAGAACAACATTCTTAGGTTTAATCCTGTCAACATCTGTCTATCTGCTTCGGCTGTATTCACATAGAACGAGACCAATTAATTTTCCTATTGCATATATTGGGTCCATGTGCCTACACCCATAATGTGGAACAACAGTCCAAAATCCAAACTGTAAGCATCTAGGTCTAGCTAGGGTTGAAACAAGGGAGAAACACCAATCTAGACAATTCAGTCGATTAATTAACTGACCTTTGAGTCTTTATGCCACAAAAATCTGCATTAATCTTACTCAGAACCGGTATTCTTCTCAGGCTGCTAGGGTACATATAAAGCTGAAGGCAACCTATAGGCAAGGTCAACAATATTGCCAGGGTGGTCCAAATACTTTTGTCTGTCTAATTGCAAACATGGTAGTGCTTGAGAATAGATGTGGATCCCATGTGTGGGCATTACAGTGAGTCGCGTCGACCGATCAGGTACAAATTTCTCAACCAGAAACCCTGCAATCTAAATTGCTTTACAGGTTCAGGTTTAGAGAACCCAGATAATCAGGTTCTCCACATACATCAACCAGAAATGTTTCTGTTGGGTTGGAACATAGAATGATATTAGACCCGACCCTACCATTGTACAGACTCAGTTACATCAACCCCCCAAATGTACGTGGGAGAACCTTACTGCTTGTTGTCTGTTAGGTGAAGGATTGACACAGTAACTAAGAATTAGATAAGTCTAGCTCAGTGGCTGATCCTCAAGTTTGTCCATGCAACAGAAGTTTATATATAGACGTAAAATTGAGTGAAGAATGAATGGGTCTAGACAATTAAGCAGTAAAACTATCTTCCCTTCACTCAAATGTAACAACCCTAGTTAATACAGGACACTACTAATAGCTAGCTAGGGTTATTACAAGGAGAAAAGAACAGCAAAAGACCAGTTGGGTTTAAATACTTTAATACCAGGCCTCAGGTCTGATCTTATCCAAATTGCCACTAAAAGCACTATCACCATAATGCAACTCAACTATTCATTTACAGGCAATTTTCTGTAAATAGGGTGAATGGACTAGTAGTAACTTAAGTAGATTACCTTGGCAGTTCTGAAGATTGTTTTTGAATGGAGACGGTATTCGTGCATGACCCAGTTAGTTTTCTCTCCTCTAGGAGCTCTCCCTCTGTAGAAAACTAATGTCTTCTTCATCCCGACTAACTCTGAACTAACACTGTTGAAGATCTCCTTGTCTTTTCCAGTTGTCTTCCAGTAACCAGCATTTGTGGCACGATTGGTCCGTACTCCTGTTGGGTATTTTCGATCTCGAAGACTGAAGAAGTACCACTCTTTTTCTCCCATCTTCGCCTTCCCTACAAGAGAGATAGATAGAGTGTGTTTCTGATATTGTTGCGTCAGAAGAAATTATGTTACAGCTCAATTGGTTGGCGTGCTGCCCCTCAATTAAGGCCTAAATCAAGCTTTCCTTCGCCCAAAGAAAGAAACAGCACTTGACCAAGTAATTAATCAGATTATTGCAAAACTACACTTTCAACAAGGTTGTTGAGGAAATTTTGAGGGTTGGTGATAAGAAATTTGAGGGACATTTTATTGAAAAACGGGAAAAATTAGCTAGGATTCACAGCAATTATTCCTGTTAGAATTCAATGAAGTTGGGTGCAAGTAAAGAATCCCCTCTATATATTGATCTCTGTAGAATAATATAGCAAAATTGTATGTTCACCAACCAAAGTTGCACCAAGAGTGTAACAACATACAAGTCACTGTTCACCCACTCTGGAAATTAGCAATTTATGTTGGTATATATATTCTCTATTTAATGAAAATATGTACACAATGTTCACCAACCTAGCACTAGCTAGGAGGGGGGAATAAAAAGCTCTCGTGCTTGAGATAATTTTCATGGAAAAACAAAGTTAGGTTTGATAAATGTTAATATCTTCTGACTTGAAGAAACTATTGATTCTTCCTCCAACTGGGCTTATTGTTAAATTAGTAGTTAACTGAAAATTACGATCTAATTGCAAACTTAAGAGATTAATTAAACACTTAATACAATAATTCAAAGATATTGGCTAGCTAATAAAATGATGATTTGAGATACGGAAACACGTAAGTTAGAAACTTGATCATGGTGCCTAATAGATAATTATAAGAACATCAATTAATGGATCAAAGGCTTGAGATTACTACCTGGGAGCTCCCATGGTTCACACTTGTTGAGATCAACATCTGTTATTGCTCTTCCAGTGAAATTCGCATCAGATATCTTGTGGGTGAGATAGTAAGTGATGAGTTCTTCGTCGGTAGGATGAAACCTAAACCCTGGAGGCAGTGACTCCTCCTTGGCTACACCATCCATCTCTTCTTTTGCTTTCTGTTTACAAAGGCTTCAGCTTCTCTATATTATTGACTTTTGGTATTCAGAAATTTCCAACACTACTTGTAATGTTCAGATTCTAGCCCACTTCAGCACACGACGAACTGAGCTTACTCAAGCTAGCTGGCTACTACTGCATAGAGATATATCGAGCATATATATGCATGTTACATCTACGATATCCAACCGTCTAATTCACTCTGCTAGCTAGCAATAAGATCTTCAATTTCTGTCGAAACCCTTCTATTCTCCGATCTTGTCGTACTAATATCTTCTGCAGACTGAGAAATATCCTTCAAAAATTCAAATACAACCTCTAAACAAAAGCTAGAAATCTACAAACAACCATATATCACCAATTTGGAGAGGAAACAAACATGAAAATCAGCTTCAAACGTCCCTTGAATTGCTCAGATAATCTCAGGAGCAGCCTCTCTGATCCGCAGAGATCATCTCGATCGTTTCTGTAAATTCAAGGAACGAGAAACATCTCCACACGATTAAAACGATCACCAAATTCGAGAACTGCGGGGACACCAGAGAGCTGATACCTCCTTGGCCTGCTGTGGAGGTCTGATCAGAAGTCATCAATGAGTACGTACATGTCAGAATCCGATGTCCCCGTCTACTTTACCGGCGAATATCCGACAACAAGATTGATGGGATGAGAATGAGTGAATGACAGTATGAAGCTTCCCTTCATTGGTAGGCAAGGAGGTTTGATATTTAAGCTTTTCTGTGTGGGGAGAGTGTGTTTGTGAAGCTTTTACCAACTATAATGGTCGTGACATACAAGGTACTTTGGCCACGTCTGGCAATGAATAGGAAATCTATTAAAGAACTCCTCCATGTCTTGAATTTACAATTCTACCCCTTATGGTGGCCACAGCTATCCTCAGATTAGTGTTGTCAAATGACCAAAACGACTCCTCTTAGAAAACATCTATATAGATGTCTGATGGAAACCCATTACCACTTTGTCCCCAGCTCAGGAACACTTGGTACGTATTAATTTCTTATTTTAATAATTAGTCAGTATTTTAATTTTAAATGCTTTTTTTTCAATTGTGCAGTCTTATAAAACCCAAAAAAAGAAAAAAAAAATCTAAGGAAATTCTATATCAGTCTTCATTGAATATATAATATAATTTCGTTCATATGGGTCCTGCAATAAGCTTGCAACAACAGTATATACAGATTTTGGGTCACTTGACAAAAACTAAAGAGTAATTGGTTTTTTCTTTTACTTTAAGAAAAAAACAGGAAATTTCATGCATGGTTAATTTATGTAGAGAGCTCAAAATGGAAGAAATTGAAGAACCACGCTCTCTGGTTGGCCCTGGACCAAGATCATCCAAATTAATTAAGCTGTGTGTAGGGTATGACCCACAAGACAAGGATCCAGTAGCTAGATGAGAGGGTCACTTGGCTCCAAATTTAAAGGATAATATAATTATTGCAAGCTCTCCATTTTAAGGTTAACAGACCTTAGGTGCACCCTACTCTCTTCCCCACCACCCTATAATGTGTAATATATGTGAAAGAAGAGTATGTATGACCCACGAGAACTGTTGTTGTTGTTTGGGCTGTTTTTAACTTGCCACGTGTATATCCTGATGCGTAGGATTAATTGAGACAACCCTTTAATCCTTCTACCTGACTTCTGGCCATCTGATGATATATCATGCATGTATACTTAAAGAGTTCTAATGCATTAATTCCCTGTCTACATGCATGCAGCAAAAGCTGATGATGTAATTGATCACAATAATTTCAGTCTTTCTTGGCCCATTTAATCTCCATGCATGGTGGGATCCAGTGGGCTGCGGGTCTTCTGCTGTTATTGGACAGGTGGCAAGTTAATTAAGGGTGAATCTTTGGCCAATGATAAGGATTATATCATACAAAACGTCTATGAATAATACCCTGACTGTTCAGTAATGAAATTGAAGGGTGAATTAGTCATTATGGGAGAATGATTGATGAAGCATAGCATAATTTGAATTGAAAGGGCTGTACATTTCCGTAATTATACAAAGATGCCATGTCCATTTACGGTAGTCCAAGCACGTAAATAAGACAAAATCGCGCAGGAACGCCATGTCTGACTGGTTCACGACTTCACGTAATCCCATCGCAGGAGCCTCTCTCGCTTAGATTCAGACCAAACACCGCGGGGCCAGCAAACACGACACGTGATGGTGGGACCCATATCCCACGCTACAAGGGAAGCAGGTGGACGGCCAATGGGCAGGGTCCACGTCATCCGACCTCAAGAATCAAGTGGGGCCCGGCTGACGTAGGCCCTACTTTGACCCTCCCGGAGGCAAGACGGTCACAGAAGGAGGAACGGGGTTCCCCGATGTACAAACCAACTAATAAAATAGACATTGTTTTAAGGTGAATAGCTTCCCGCCACCTAACCGTTAGCAGGTTTTGCTTTCCTATTTGTTGCTTGCTTTGGCCGTTTGGCGGATTGGATTTTACTTTTTAGAATAGAGAAAACCTGGTAAAAATTAGGGTTTCATGCTTTCAATATCGTGTCATTCAGCCGTTGTGATTTGTGTGTGGGAGAGGTAAAAGTAAAAAGGACATGAATAAGTCAAATTGCAATATATATTTAAATATTCAGGTGCGAATGGATTTATATATCACGTGCATGGTTTTTCTTTTCTAGATGCCACCATCTATTAGCACGTGCCATGCACGTGGATAAAATTGAAGCTACTTCTTTTCGGTTCTAACTTTGGTGGGGTAGGGGTAGGGCAAATCTTGTGAGACCCGGTCTGGACCGTATCGGATAGGGAACCGTTCAAGGACAGATTCTAGGGTCAAACAGTCCGAATGGGCAGCTCGTTCTAATAAAAAAAACCGTTTGTACAGGTTAATGGTCTGATAGTTCGATCACTCGGATCAACGGTTTGTTGATCAAACCAATGGTTTTGACCAAAAAGCGGTTTTGGGGTGAAACGGAACCAATAGGGATGGCAATTTTTCCTATAAAACTGGGGCCCCGCCCCGCTCGAATAGAGTGGGTTTTCCCCAACCCTAAATAAGAACAAGGTACGGATGGGGAAAATATTTTTTTTCCCAAATCGGGGACGGATTTTGTATATAATTCCCAGATCCCGCCCTAAACCTGAAGGTAAATTAGTAACATATCTTTAGGTTTAATATTGATATTTAAAATATCTCTAAGTTTTCTCTAAATTCTTAAAATCCTAAGATCCCATAATTCTATTTTTGAATTACCCCTAAAGTATTATAACTCAATTCCTAAAATACCCCCAAATTCCTATATCTTATGTGTAAATTATCCATAAAATAGACAATTTTTAAGTAGTTGCCTTGGAACAGGAAAAATTCAGAGATTCCTTGTTCCCGATGGGGAGTGGATGCCCCACCCTACCACCGGGGACGGGGCAAAATATCTTGACTATGGGGCGGGGACGGGGAGGGGATGCCCCGCCCCAAACCCGCCCTGTTGCCATTCCTATGAACCGGTCAGGTTATCAATTCCTGATTTTTTTGATCCGGTCTGGTTTTGAAAACACTGATAATATTTATTTCTGTTTAGCTTATCTATCTTTTTATATGTTTTGATCAGCATAGTTTACATTTTTTAATTTTCTATTCAAGTGATAGCCAGGCGGTTGGACCGTTCAGTGATATATGACTAGCTAGGTATGGTTTGTTAAATTTTTATTTTAGTAATATAAAATAAATATTACATCTTTTAATTTTATAAAACAGATAGAAATTCTGGATAGAAAATGATATATATGCATGGCTGCGTGTGTATGAAAGAGACGGCATGTTTTTTCAAACGAGTTGCAGTACGGTGATATATATCTATATAGAAGAGAAGAACATGTCATTTCAATTTGATGTCTTTTCCTTCTTGAATTGTGTTTATTCATTTGGTTAATTAAGGCAGTGGTTTCTAAGGTGTTTAGTCCACATTGTAATAATAAATGTCTTCATCTTATTGGTTTATTGTGTCATTTCCTCATTGGTTCTTGGGAATTAAATTCTAGTGTTTCTCTATGATTTGGTAACTTTAGTATACTCATATAGATTAGGGTTTCCATGCTGTTGTTTCATATATATATATATGTTTGTTATCCTCTTTCCACACAATTCTGGATACATGAAAATTGCTTATATATGCATTTCATTGATCATCAGTCATCAGTTAATTTCCATGTGGCAAGTTTTAGTTTAAACCTAATCCCAAAATACCCAAAAATGAAGATAAAGTGATTTTTACACCTTTATATTCATATTTAAAATTCAAAAGCAAAATAAAAAACAACGGCTATTATATTAGGAAGAAGAAACTCATGAAGTGCAACAGATAGTATGCAAGGGTTTCAATATAGAGAAAGACACCAAGTACATGAATTATCTAAAGGATCCTTCACTGAATGAACACCACCCTCGGTTTTGCTACATCACACCTTACAAGATACATGGTAGATTTCCACTTCTACAGATGCTTGCTTCAAAGTGGCCAGCACAGAACTAAATAGATTTCACATTTCAGACTATGTCTTTTGATGGGTTTGGTTTTGTTTATTTTTTTAATACATTCTCATTATTATTTCTTGGCAAAATCACTGGTTTGGAATTTAAATGCATTGAGTCGTAGTCAAGATGCATGGGAAATTGTTTAATTTTATCTTTTTCTTTCTATAATTAGTTTTTGTGTGGCTTCTAGAAACTCAACCGTTTTCACTACTAACTTGTCTTCTGGTCAAGGTATTAGAATAGTTTAGTTTCAGAAAACATAATTCTTGAAGCCAGACATTTTCATACAAGATTTCATTAATTTATCATTATTACATGCAAAAGAGAGAGATAAAAGTTGAACTTCCCTAGAAATAAATAAAGGTAATTTAAGTTTAATTGTAAAGGTTTCCTAATTCAACTTTCTGATAATTTTGTTTTAATTTCAGCTTAGAAATTAAACAACAGAGAAAGGAGATATATATGTTGCTATTGACAATTTGGCTCCAGTGCTTCAACAGCCATGTTGACATCTCTCTCCTTGGAAGAGGAGACCCAGGTTTCAAAACTGAGAAGGAATAGTAGGTTAACTGTTTCTTGGTATTGCTAGCAGACCTCATGTGAATCCCTTCCCGCCGGCATAGCTGACTCCTTCTGCTCTCTTATCAGCAAGCCTGCTGAGAGTGCCTACAGAGACCATTTCATCAAGTGTGGGACCTACCAAGGAAATTTATAAAAGTTAATAATATATGTCATACACATCAATAATGCGCATATATATATATATATATATATACCTATGCACGTATGTATATATATATATATATATGGATCAACCTATGCACGTATGTATATACAATACAACTGGGTCGTTTATAATAAGTTCAAGATTCCAAATTCCAACCTTCCAATCAATTAAAGCTTTAAATTTCTTGTTCTGGGTTTATTAATTTAGACTAGCATATCTTTTTCTTTTTTCTTTCAGCTTTGTTAACCAGAATAATTAATATTGCCTTGTGCAAATCTTTTTTCCATAGTTTTCTTCAACAATAAAATCAAAAGCTTTTGGATAATAGCATGAGATGTTGGTAGTTATGACTTTAAACTATTGTGAGCTGGATATGTGGAGGATGTGGTGAGTAGGCCATCCACAAGTCTGTGCTTCTTATAATGTGTCTACCTTACAGCAATATTATATATGTCAGCTTCATTTACAAGTGTTATTACTATGACCTAAGGCATTTTTTTAAGTGTCAGTTGTTGCAAATATTTGCAATCACTTGATGTGTCTTATATCTTATTATTGATCTCAAAGTGGAAAGGCTAGCTGGTTCTAGTAGAACAAAGTGAGGATGAGTCTCTCTATAGTTTAACCAAAAATTTATGGGCCGTTGGTGATGTGATTGTATCAACTATCAATTTATGTATAACTGCATATATATCCATGTTTGTTCTTTAATGGGTTTGTAGCATTGGTCTTGAACTTAACACTGTATGTAGGTATAAAACCCTAATTGATTAAAATAACATTAGGAAAAATGAGGTTTAATGTGAGGCATCAACTCATTCCTTTCTCATTGGAAGAAGTTTTCTTAGTTATCAGCATGTATATATATATATGTATATCCCTCTTGACCTTGGAGTTTTCCCTTAGCCCCATTTCAGGTTTTGTGCAATAGGAAGGGGGTAGAGGTGATGCCCTAAGCAAGGGTCTATGTGTTGATGCTTTGTGACTGAATGATTAATGATTGATGCTTAATTTGGATGATTTATGTATAAATGTGTATTTAAGTATGGGTTTTTATACATGACAAGGACAGTTCTTGGTTACACATATTAGTGAATTATAAAAGGGTATTATTATATATAACTCACCTTTTTTCTTTTAGTGGTATCCTTTGATGGGTTTCTCACCAGTCATGATCTTGGGAAGATTTCATGGATTAGAACACTCTCTAGTAAGCAACAAGATTCCAGGGAAGTGTATCAATGACTAAACTAGCCAGCCGTCCTAATCTGTTGATTACTTATCAAACACTTCAAATATGAAATTTTAAATTAGTCTTGATCATGTCTACCTGTTTACTCAAAGCTACCTAACCTCTTAACCCCATTATGCTGTGAAAACTAATTCTCCATTATCTTTTATCTGATGTTAGACTTATGTTAGTTAAAATTATTAGGATTTTAATACAGAAAATTGGTCCATAAGTATTTGATTAGGGTTGATTGATGGAGACTGTTGATGGGTGCATCACGAAAACTATGATCAAACCACCACTCGGCACACAATATGGCCAGCCAGTTTGTAAATCTTGACACCCTTATTTAGTTATAGAGAAAATATATATTAGATCTTCTTCATTGTGACTTTCATTGTGTTATAACTACATAGAAAATGATCTTCACAAAATTGTTTGATAAAATTGTGAGAAAATAAAAAACAAATTAACAGAATCTGTTCTTTCCATTGTACACCATAATTTGCAATAAATTAAAGCTTTTGTGTTCGCCAATTGACAAGTTGTTCAAATAATTAACATTTTCAGATTGCGTAAAAGATTTTACAGCACGGAGCGTGACTAACGTCTTCTATGACAAGTCATTTTGATGATAATTATTTTATGACGACCTTGATCTTGTCGACATTCACAGAGAAGCAGTTGTAAAGCATGCTAAAATAAGTCTCTCTAAACAATGGAAGACTGAAATAACAAACCATTCCAAGTTTGTTAGCTAGGTTACTTGTCAAGCACTTCGAATTATAAAATTATGCCAGTGTTCATCTCATTCTTACATTGTCTATGGCATGAGGAGTGCTTACCCTAAAATAACTATTGTGATTCCACTAATATAAAATGCAAGTGGTCCAATCGGAGATGCAAGACAAGAATCAAAAGAAGATCCATATAGGTCAGAATTTGAAGATTAATGGAACTATTTTATAATTTGATATGTGTGTGCATGTGTATAGATAGATAGATAGATAGATAGATAGATATAGGCACACAAGTTTGTTAATATGAATGATAGTCTGGTTATGGGTTATTGTCTAGGTAGTTTGCCTTCAAGAGATTCATGTGTGTTGGTCATATATTTCTTGTTAGAAAAACTTGAACGCAGTAGTCACTCCTAAATATGATTTTATAGGTTATATATTTTAATTAAGTAACCAATTCAAGGAAGAAGCTTCATATATATTCAGTACTGTATATTGGCTATTGGTCTCTTTCCTAAGTAACAAGATGAGCTGCTATCCTGCTTCAGTCCAAAATTTTTAATTCAAAGATGTGCAGGGAAGAGTGGTCTTCCTTATGTCATTTGTCCTGGACACTAGTTGAACTTTGTCACATAAGGGTTTAGGGGGGAGACATGTTTTTTTTCCACAACCTAAGGTTCCTTATATGTGATTTCCTTAAGTCTATGCTTCATGAGTTCTCCAGATACATTACAAATCCCCTTATGTGTTGTCTAATCATGGATAATAGGGCCTCATCAGCATCCTCACCTCTTTAATTATATCCCCAATTAGTGGAAGCTATCAATCTATGTAGTTCATAATATAAGAACTCTCTTCTATATAACTTGTTATGCAACCACACAAGAAAAGATAGGGAAATTTTCATTGAAACTATTTTTATTTAATTTTGGTGTGATTGGGGAAGAAGAAATTTGCAAACTTAATTCATGGTTTAATTATATCATGTAGATGAATGGAATGCCTTTTTATTTTATTTGAATATTAGATAGGTATATACTTGCTACATTTACTGCTAGAGTTTGCTATTTGATCACTCCTTGGGCATTATTTAATCTTTTGATTGGAGTATGTATTGTGATGAAGGTGATGATCATAGATATATATATATGTATACTCAATGCATGTTTATGGTCTTCTTCTTCTTATCCCCATATTTTTAGTTATATTTTTACCCTACTAATCTTCTTAGTTAATTGATCTTGTACATTGCATAATAAGCTTTGAGCTATGAAAATTATAAAAGCTTCTCTTTTTCTTTCTTATTGATCAGTATGCCCAGAGAATTACATATTGTCCATATGTATCATATCCTTGTTCTGTACAGCTCTAACAAAATTATAATTTAGTTTCAAAAACATTTTTAAGAAAACTACAATGTAGCCATATTGTACGTAATAGAACAAAATTGTCCAAAGCTTACGGTATTAAATAAGCTGAGCTTTTCAAAGTCTACTGGGCTCAAAAATTATTAGATACTCAAGCTCTGAAAAGCTCCATTCTGGGTCATGACAAGCCTAAAGTGGTGAGCTTAAGCTCCACTTGCCTAGCATATGCTAACCTTGGCCTCAACTTATCAATTCAATTTTATTATTACCCATTCAAGCACATATACACATACTGGATGCAGTCTCAACCCTACAAGTAACATTAATTAAAAGAAGAAAAATAATAATAAATTGTTATATAAAGTATGTAACATAGTATCTAAAAGTTCCAAGCTGGAGCATCCAAGCTAAATGATATCTTGAATATATATACTGGGATTGGATTAAGATCATAACCTGAAAAATGAGCTCAAGCTTAACTGAGACCAGCCAAATTTAATAACGGGCTGTGTTCTCTCAGTTCATTAATTAGAACCCTATACCCAGAATTACTCAGTCGTACTTTTCTAAAATAATTGACATTGAAACTTCATCAGTCAAATTAGGAATAAGAAAAAACAGTTGAAACCATGTAAATATCATTAAGCTGGACTGAATATAATTTCACTAAGTAGAATTTAACCAAGGTAAAGCAAGTCATCAATTATGACTCTCTCTCATTAAGTTAAAAAGTACAATGCAGATTTAGCTAGAGTGCAACTTGTCCGAGCTAGGCCCTCAGCTTGATGACAAGGCCGAGCCCAACTAACCTGAACCCTAACCCAACTTAGGGCTAGTAGGCTCATGAGCTTAGCCAGTCTGGCAGGCTTGATCAGAACTAATGGTCATACATTGTTTTTTGGTCTGAAGAACAAGAGATAACATGGCGTAAGTAGTAGATTTCTTATACAGAAGAAATTTTAATATAAACATGTAATTAGGTATGGAAATTGGATGGGCTAAAAGGTAAGCCCAGTTTGTCCCCGCCTTATCAGAGGAAGTCCTTCAATATACCTTAAAATTGAATTAAGGGAGATTTCGATTTCCAAAAGTAAGAGTATGATAGTTTAGGATGTTGGCTTCAGTTAATTTTGGGCTCTAATTGAGTCAAACTAGGGTTAGGCCCCTAACCTTTCTGGTCCAGCTAAGAGGCTTGAGAATAAAAGTACTTAATATCTCCCCTAGGGATGTGGTTATAAGTCAAATACTAACACCTTCCCTCAAGTTTACTTATAAATTTACTTACCCCTTGTAGTTTGGGGTGGTCTTACTTTATTTAACCCATCAATTAGCGGTGGTTATTTCAATCCTTGCCCAGTCCAGTCCATCCAGAAAACTTCAAGGCTTGGGTGACTATTATATATAATATTTAATTATATTAAATATAATATAATAAATACTATATTTGATATCTTATTTTTAGAGTTATAGGCCCAAAAGCTGGCCCAGCTTGGGCCCGTGTAAGGCCAAGACTGAAGTTACATTTCAGTCCCAGGCTATGCCCATGTGCTAACTAGCTCGGCCCATGATCACCGATTCACCCTACTATCAATTAATTTGCTGTTATTTCTTTTTTTTTTATATTTTTTCTATTTATTTCTATTAACAATATTAGAAAGAGGAAAGAGGGGAGGTGATGTGAGGGGTCCTCTCACCACAAAGCTCACATGGACCTCCTCCTCCCCTCATTTCTTACACATGTGTTATTTATTTTTAAATTAAATTATTAAAAATGCAATAAGTCAAAATTAAATCTCTCATAATTTTAATTGTCTCCACTAAAATCCATCATTACTCTCTCTAATAAAGTAAGAGTTAACATTCAATAGGTTGGGTTCAGTTAAGGGCCAAACCAAGACCAAACCTAAATATGGACCCTATCCATGTTAAAACCCAAAATTGCCAATCCAAATATGACTGCAACATTGGCTGGCTTGGGTTGGGAGTTTGATAAATTTTCAATGAACCTGAACCCTGATCCAAGCCTAATATAGTTGAAATTTTTCAAATTGGGAAACCCTGACTTGTGGCCCAAATATGACTGCAACTTAGGTTGGTTTGGGTTGTGGCCCAAATAGTTGAAATTTTTTATGACAAAATTTACCCCTCTATATTTAAATTTATTGATAAAAAATGAGGGCAAATAGGATAATTGGTTATTGATATTAAATGAGTTGAAAAGAGGTAATTCTAAGATATTCAATGCATTTAATTCTCTCACATTAAATCCAACATTAGGTATTAATTTGCATTCACCTTCATTGAATCATATATTTAAGGCTTTGTTGTTTCTTCTCATCATTAAATTCTATAATTAAATTCATACATAACATATTAATAATTTCAATAACATAAAAACTTATAATTTTAAAATCTACCTAGAAAAAATAGTGTTTTCATCTAGGTGATGGTAAGAACGTAAGTCATTTGGGTCAAATGATTCAAACCATGTTGTCACAATTAAATAAGAAAATTCAAAAATATATAAAATGCAAAAAGTATAGAAATTAAAAAAATTGGGAATGTTTTTAACATCATATATTTGGCATATTAAAAAATAATAAGTATGATATACAATGTTTTAAAAAACGACCCGGAGGCCGACCTGTTTTTTGGGTCATAGGTCACCGGTTCGGCTATTAAGGTCAAATGAGTCAAACCACTCTATGTCAACACTATGTGTGTGTGTGTGTGTAAGAATTCATATTTTATCAATAATTAGTATAATTATGTTTTACATATATTAATTACATATAATATATGTATTATGTTACATTTATTTATGTTTTTTAATTCAGTTTTTAATATTTTATTTATAAAAAAATATTAAAAATTGCAATTTGGGGCCAAAAAAGGGATTTTTTTCACAAAAATAGCAAGGCAAGGTGCCTAAGGCCCTTGGGACGTATAGATCTTGAAAAGTTACTCAAAATTAAAAAAAAAAGGATAACCCCAATCGAACATCGAAGTGCAAAGTTATGGCTTCAAAAAGTTTGTACATAATTAAGTGTGCAACCTACGACCTGCTTACAAGGTCGAATAGGTCAATGGTTGAACCACCCAGGTTAGTCGACTTTAACTGAAACATGGAGCTTCAACAGAACCAAACCTAGAATTAAGGCTGAGTGACAATTTGAACGGTTCAATCAGCCAAGTCAACAATATGTTAAAAACATTGATGATAAATAAAAAATGTTTTTATTAATGTTGTAAATGAAATGTAAAATTTAAAACCAATTGGAATTTGGAACTAAAACTATTTTCCTATTATCTCTCATTCATTCTCATATCTAAGGTATATTCTCTTATTAAATCCTATATTTAAGATATATTTTTCTCATCATGAAATTCTACTAATTAAACCCATAACATTAATTTTAATAATACAAAAATATTTTTTTTGAAAAATAATTTGAAAACAAAACCATTTTCTTCCCTCTCAGTGGTGGGTAAGCAATTCAACCATTTGGGTCTAATGTGTTAATAAATAATGTCATAATTAAATAATAAAAAATTAAAATTAATAAAACATATAATACAAAAAAAATAAAAAGAATTGGGCACATCACTAATATTGTATATTCATTATACTAAACAAAAATAAGTATGAAATGTAAGAAGTATTTTTATAAATGATGCAAATGGAATGCCAAAGATAAAATCAATCTAGAAATGATAATAAAATTTTTAAAAATAGAAAATATAATGAATCACAAAAATAAATATTATACATAAGATATAATGTAATCAAAAGAATATAAAAAATTATATATTAATTATGTCAAACAAAAATTAAGTGTGATAAGTAAAAATTATTTATATAATGTTGATGAAATATATAATTTAAAACTGATCTAAAAACAAAGGTATTTTGTTATCTAAATAGTGGGTCAATGATCCAACTTTTCAAAGAAATTCATGATGTCATAATTAAACAATAAATATTTAAAAAAATATAGAACACAAAAAATAAAAAAGTATAGAGTTTTGTCAAAGACATTTCAGAACATTTCTAATGTTATATAGTCATTGTATTAAATAAAAATAATTGTTAAAATAAAAAATATTTTATTTAAGACATAAATGGAATACAAAATTTAGTAGTAGTAGTAGTAGTAATAAGAATAATAATAATAATAATAATAATAATAATAATTGTTATTGTAATTTAAAATTTTTGTAGGTGCACATTTAGTACAAGTATTTAAGTTCATTTTTAATCATATTGTTACTTTTGTTAATTTTCAATTTCTATCTTAACTATGATATATCTAAAATTCAATTAATTAATATGAAAAAAAAATCATACATGCAACGCGTATGCTTAATTACTAGTAGAAATAAAAGACTCAGTCTACAATGGTAAGCTCAATTGGAGAACTCCAAGTTGATCATATAGATCCTACAATTCCCTTTGATCCTGGGGCTTAAAAAATAGACTTTGAGGGGAGTGATAATGACTTTCAACTTGTCTTTAACTTCTAGCACACTAAGTCCAACACAAGCACATTACTAAAGAGGGACCTAGGATGATAGAATTTAGTCTATAATGCAAAAAAAATGAACATAAATTAGAAGAATAACTTACCATATTATCTTAAACTCCAAAAATAATAGAAAACAACTTTCTTCTTCTTTCTTTTTTTTTCACATACAAAACCGAAAACATCTTAAGAGATTAAAAAATTTAGACCTATATTACCAGTCTATGACTTATATTAAACACAGATCTAAAAATGCCTTGAGAAATCTAAATTTAGAACTAGATGGAGTTGTTTCTTTCTTTTATATAAGTGATTAATTATTATTATTATTATTATTATTATTATTTAATCAAAATATTCAAATCAATACAAAAAACCCTTAGAGAGGTGCAAGGTGCAATCTCTCTCAAACAGTAGTGAAATTATAAACAACTAAAGAAAAAAAAATTACTTTACAACTGAACTCATTACAACATATCCTTATTTGCCCCTTGTTTGGCTAAATAGTCAGCCATGACATTTGCTTATCTCCCCATCCATTGTATCCTCAAGTTTATGTTCCTTGTTAGCCATTTGAATTTCTTGATTTCATCCCTATAGCATCAAATGTCTAACTCCAAATCCTTCCAACACCCCACTACCACCTTAGGATTTTCTTCAATTATTAAATTCTCCAAGCATATCTAATTTGCTATTTTGATTCCATGTAAGTAGACCTGTTAACGGGCCGGCCCAGGCTGGGCTTTTACTCATCACTAATGGAAATACGCTAGGCCCAAGCCCGAGCCTGAGCCCGGCCCGGCCCGACCAACGGGCCTATAACTTGAGCCTGAGACCGGCCCTGATAAAAAGCTCGAAGCCCGACCTAATAAAAAAATTACAATTTTCCCTATTCAAATTAGAATTAAAAATTCAGATGGTTTTTTTTCCTATTTAATTGAACAATGGGCCTACAAGATGGTTTTTTTTTCCTTTTCTTTTATGTTTTAAAACACAGTTTTACATTCTTAAATCAAAAAATTTATTCAAATGGACATAATCACATAACCCATTTTAAGTCTAATTTTAGGTCGGGCCGGGCCGGGCTATTTTGACAAAACCCGAGCCCGACTCGAATTTATTGCGGGTCGGGCTTTTTGGCCCGAGTTTAAGCCCGTGGGCCTATAAACATGTTCAAGCCCATCCGAGGGCCGGGCCGGGCCGGGCCGGTGCGTCGGGCCACCCGGCCCATGAACAGGTTTACTTGTAAGGCAGTGAATTATTCAAAATTATATTCTTTCTTAAATTACAGATACCAAACATCCCAATTCAGACATGAACATACGCCTATAAATTGAATCTATTTCTTTCTTTTTCCCTCTCTACTTTTTTGAATATTAAAACATGAAAATATTATTAGAAACTAAAAAGACAAGCATATACACATGTCTGTGATTGTACGTAGAAATAAAGAACTCATAGTCCACAATGGAAGCCCAATTGGGGACTCCAAACTATATAGATCCTACAATTCCCTTTGATCCAAGGGTTTAAAAACATAGGCTAAGAGGGGAGTGATAATGACTTGCAACTTGTCTTTAATTTTTACCTATCTAACTCCAACACAAGCACATTACTAAAGAGTGACCTTGGACGGTAGAATTTAGTCTATAATGCAAAAAAAACTGAACACAAATTAGAAGAGTAGCTTATCATATTACCTTGAACTCTAAAAAAGATTAGAAAACAACTTTCTTCTTTTTCTTCTTTTTTCTTTTCACACACAAAACCGAAAACATCGTAAGATATTAAAAATTTTAGACCTATAATACCAGTCTATGACTTATATTAAAACATAGATCTAAAAATGCCTTAAGAAATCTAAATTTAGAACTAGATAGAGTTGTTTCTTTCCTTTTATAAGTGATTTATTATTATTATTATTATTATTATTATTATTATTATTATTATTATTATTATTATTATTATCAAAAGATTCAAATAAGTACAAACAATCTTAGAGAGGCACAAGGTGCAACCTCTCTCAAATAGTAGTGAAATTATAAACAACTAAAGAAAAAAAAACACATTATAATTGAGCCCATTACAACATATCCCTATTTGCCCCTTGTTTGGCTAAATAGTTAGCCATGACATTTGCTTATCTTCCCATCCATTGTATCCTCAAGTTTGTGTCTCTTGTTAGCCATTTGAATTTCTTGATTTCATCCCTATAGCATCAAATGTCTAACTTCAAATCCTTCAAACACCCCACTACCACCTTAGGATTTTCTTCAATTATTAAATTCTCCAATCATAGCTAATTTGTTATTTTGATTGTAAGTGAACTATTCAAAACTATATTCTTTCTTAAATTACATATCTGAAACATCCCAATTCAAATCTAAACATAGGCCTACAAATTGTATCCACTTCTCTCTTTTTCCCTTTCTCCTGTTTTGAATCTTAAAATAAGAAAATATTATTAGAAACTAAAAAGCAAATTTATACACATGTCTGTGATTGTATCACCTTTTTTTTTGCCTTAGAATTCAAATCCTAGGGGAACAAAAAATTGGACCTGAATTTAGGTCTGAAATTTGTTTGAAACTAATATTTTAAGGTTAAATGTCTTTCCACCAAAATAAAAATTTAGAAACATAAGCTAGAAATAGATACTAGATGCTTGTAATGAGAAATTGGAAACATTGACAAATATTTCAAGGTTAAGACATTAATCTTATTACTTCACTATCTACTAACCAAAGTACCAAGAAATAGAGTACTTAAAAAACAATCAAAAAATATAAAATAGAAGAGACAACCAAGATCCAAAACATTACCTCTAAAGTAGTGTGAAGGAATAGGTAAACGTGCATACTAGTGGAGCATCTATGGAAACACAAGATAAAGGGATACCTGCAAAACAACCAAAAGAGATAAAACTGAAGAGAAATCCAGAGTACTAAGAACAAGAGATAAAAACACAAGAGAGAAAGAGACCTAAGATCAGTAAGTGGTCCCTATATTTTTCATTCAACAATGCCGAGAGAAAGAGATTCAGTAGGGAAGTTTGGGAGAGAAAGAGAATGAACATGCACAGAGAGAGAAATAGTGGTAGTGTGTTTTTTGTAAATGTATTTTATATTTTCTAAATAAAATACATAATGTAATGATGCCCCTATGGTGGCAATATATTAACTAAAACTAATGCAACAAGACAAATATCATATATTGTGACAATTCTCAACAACCACTACTAGAAACGGTTATATTGTGGTGGTTATGTAAATCCCACTATAAAAAACACTACTATAAATGTATTTTCTTTTTTTTTATTGATTGATCAACAAAAAGAAAAGAATTCATTCATTAAAAATTAAAAAGAGTTACAACATGAGGTTGAAAGCAATAAAAAGAACATAGACACTACACTCTTACCCCTTGTTTAGCCAAACAATTTGTAGATCTTCATACATGTCTTTTGAAAATCATTTGAACCATCTTGAAATTCCACATCACATACTTTTCCTTTAACTATCCAATTACCACCTTTGAATCACCTTCGATCAGTAACCTCTCCACTCCCATTTCTTTAACATTCTACACATCATCCTCATTAAAGTCTGAGAATAGCTCCAAAGTCTTCACCCAATGTCATTCTTAAAGTGCTGGTTTCAATTATTGCCTCCCTACTTCTCTCTTTCTCCTAAAAAAATCTTGCATTCCTTAATTCCAAATTGCCCAAGTTAAATGGGGGGGGGGGGTTCCCCTATGTCAAAAAAAAAAAAGAGCAAAAAAATATTTTCCAAATGAAACAAACAAATGGACAGGAGATTAAGAGGTTGGTACATAGTCTCACCATTCAATACACACATGCTACACTAGCTAAAAGACAAAAACCAATACAACTTTTTCTTTGTAGCATATCACAAGTGTTTAATGCTTTCATAGAAGACTTTCTAACAAAAAACACCAACTTTTTGGGGATTAGAAACACACCACACTTCTTACACGGGAAAGGATGAAGAAGAGGGATTAGCCACTATGGAACTAAAGAAGGATTTACAAGAGAACCTACCATCAAAATTATGAAACCACAAACAACCATCCCCTACAAAATCATCAAGGATCACTCCATACAACAAGTTCAAAAGGTTAGACATAGGGAGATTTCAGAATTTCTAAGATTCCTCCTCAAGCCCAAGTTCCAATTCACCCTAAAGGATGAATAAAATTGAACATAGATTTCTCTTTGAGGTTGGACAAAGCATATAGTGAAGAGAACAAGTCTTTCATGGGAGACTCCTCAATCCGAATGTCTTCCCAGAATTTAATCTTATTACCAAAGAACAAGTCATACTTGATATGATTGAGAAACAAGCAGAGAATACCATGCCTGTCTTTATAAGGTGATGCAAGAGTAGCTCTATGCAACAAACTAGCAAACCAACCATTCTTTGAGAGCCCATGAATGCTAGTTATGACCTTATGCCAAAGCATTTTGTTATCAATGGGAACCTCCACAACCACTTACTAAAAAGAGATATATTTTTCTTAGTTGCATTACCTATTCCCAGCCCTCTCTATTCCTTCCCTCTACTTACTATTTCCCACCTAACCAAATGGTCTTTATTCCCCCTGGTTCCCAAAGAAAATCCCTCATCACCTTCTCAATTCTTCTCACAATCACTTGAGGCATCCTAAACACAAACATATTATACACAATGAGATTTGCAAAGGTGGACTTATCACAAGTAACCTACCCCCAACAGAAATGTAATTTCTCTTCCAAATAACTAATCACCTCCCTATCGTTTCTACCACTGGAGCCCAAAAGGAAGTAGTTTTAGGGTTGGCACCTCAAGGTAAGGTTGTATACTTCAAAGGCTAGTCACCACACTCACAAATAAAAATAAAATTTATTAGGAAACAAAAGAGAAATATACAGGGAAGGTGACCAAAAGTCACCTGAGAGAGAGAGAGAGAGAGAGAGGTCCCTCACCCAACCACACCTTCGAGTCATCAACCAATCCAATAAGAGAAAAAAAAACCCAGAAACCAAGCCCTCCACCCAAATAAAGAAAACCAACAAATAGCCACAACTAAAATCAAACCCTCTCAAATAAAAGGCCCAAAACAAACCTAATCCTTCTTAAGAAGCAAAGAAAACAAAAGACCCAAAAATTCAGCAATTCAACAGCCCAAGCACAATCAAAACAGGACCTCTTTACTTCTTTAAGACTTTCTTTTTTACTTCATCACCTTCTTGTTTGGTTCAATCTCTAATAGACTTCCTTATAATCCTGCAAAAACATACATTTGACACCAAAACATCTGAATTTTGTTTTTTTTCTTTTTGCTTCTGAACTTTTTAACTGCAATAGCCCTCCTAATCTCCATCTAAAACTTAGATTCCTCATAACCAAAACCCACCATCACTTCTCATAACCAACCATCACTCCTTGGCCCAACCAAGCCCACCTAATCTTAAGTCCTGTCCAAGTTGTGTTAAGTTAAAGCTCAGGTTGGGCCTGGGTTGGTAAACTGAGGCTTGAACTTGGGTTTGACCCCAGTCTGAACCTGAGGTCTAAGTTTTAGGGTTGGACCAGGGTTGACCCTCAACCCGGCCCAACCCACCCAAGTTGCAACCCTTTATTTTTGGTTTCCTGTGTTGTTGTCGTGGAGTCCTTCATGTTCTGGTTTTTCTGTTGTAGCTTGTACACAAGTTGCACACCTAGACATATCTTTTGTCTCAATAGAAATAGTCCAAAAATATATGAATAGGATTTTAAGGGAAAAAAATGTTACATAACAAAATCACTCTTTTGCCTTTTAATCCTCTTTTTTTTTCCGATTTACATAATCATTTGTTTTGGGTGAAATTTACATATTCAACCAAGTATACATATGTAATGAAGTACTTGGTCCAAGTCAACCTATTCTCTCTCCTTCACCCTTTGCTTCCCAATCCTCTCAAAATCTTGTGTGTTTTTTTGAATTTTAAAAAAGGAATAAAACATCAGTCGTGAGGCTATTTAACCTCATCAACAATATCACTCCCTTATAGAACATGGGAATCTTTCAACACCAGTCCTTGCAGACACTGGGAACACTTCATATATTTATGAACAACTTGATGTAATTTCAATCTCTACTCCAGTAATATTTCACTTGAAACAAACCTTTGATTAGGAACATAGCCAGCTTCCACCATTTGCAGCCATAGGTCACTTAAGACTATATATTTCATTCATGTAACATCAGTCGTGGGGCTATTTAACCTCGTCAACAATATCACTCCCTTATAGAACATGGGAATCTTTCAACACCAGTCCTTGCAGACACTGGGAACACTTCATATATTTATGAACAACTTGATGTAATTTCAATCTCTACTCCAGTAATATTTCACTTGAAACAAACCTTTGATTAGGAACATAACCAGCTTCCACCATTTGCAGCCATAGGTCACTTAAGACTGTATATATTTCATTCATGTGTGGATGTGATCTATCTTCTGCCAAAAAGATATGGATTCCATCTCTCACCTCAATCCAGCTCTGGCCTGGAACCTTCCTTACACCATTTCTTTTCATCAATTTCCTCACTCTGGCAACATCATCCCACATGCCTGCAGAAGCATAAATGTTGCATAGTAACACATGAGCTGCAGAGTTTGAGGGATCCAATTTCATGATATTCTCTGCAGCCCAATTTCCAATTTCCACATTCCCATAGGTCCTACATGCTGCAAGCATAGTCTTCCATACCACAATATCAGGATCAAAAGGCATTTGTTTGATAAATTCCTCTGCTTCTATTAGGTGTCCAGAACGGGCAAGCAAGTCAACCATGCACGAACAATGCTCCCTTGTTGGTAAGATGCCATGATCAGTTTCCATGGTGTGGTAATAATAGCACCCTTCCTCTACCAATCCAACACGACTACAAGCAGAAAGGACCCCAACAAAAGTGACATGGTTTGGCTTAACACCTAGACTTCTCATATTTCTAAAGAGATTAAGAGCTTCCTCCCCATAACCAAATTGAGCATACCCCACAATCAAACTACTCCATGAGACAACATCAGGATTACTCATCGAATTAAACAATCTTTGAGCATTGCCAAGTGCTCCACACTTTGCATACATGTCAATCAATCCATTAATGGATGAAGCATAAAACACTAAACCAGTTTTCACAGCATATACATGAATTTGTTTCCCCAATTCTAGATAGGCTAAGCCTGCACAGGCACCCAAAACATTGGTCAAAGTGACTTCGTCAGGCCTGTTTGTAGAATCATGCATCAGTTTTAATAATTGGAAAACATCATCTACCTGGTTGTGCTGCATACATGCTGTAAGCATTGCATTCCAAGATACTAAATCTACACCACTTTGCATCTCCTCAAATATGGTGAATGCATAAGAAAGATCTGAACATTTTGCATACATGGTAAGGAGGGTGTTACACACAGAAATATCCAGGTTGAAACCCATTTTCATTATGTACGAATGAACTTGTTGGCCTTGAAACAAAACAGAAGTGTTTCTGCAAGAGCAAAGCAAACAAATAACTGTGGTCTTATCTGGGACTAGTCCTGAATGTCTCATCTGACAAAAGAATGACATTGCTTCATTGGCATCTTCAATGTAAGCAAATCCATCAATGATTGCATTCCATGAAACTAGGTCAGGCCTTTCTATCTGATAGAATGCAGTTCTTGCATAATCTATCCTTCCACATTTTGCATACATATTACTAAGAGAACAACCAGCAAAAACATCTTTCCCTAGGCCAAATTTTGTACTCATCCCATGTATCTGTCTACCATACTCAGAATTTAAAAGACCGTTGCATGCACTGAAAACACTCCCAAATATAAATTCATTGGGATGGTATACACCCAAAGACAGCATTTCCTTGAAAAGGTGCAGAGCTTTTAATTCATAAGCATGCTGAGCAAACCCAGTGATCATGGAACTCCATGAAATTAAATCCTTGATTGCAATATGATCAAAGACGGTAGATGCATCATCAATATAATCCAACTTTGTGTACATTGCAACAAGAGCATTCTGGGCAATAAGGTGGGAACCGAATTCAGACTTTATGACATGGCTATGCAATTGTCGCCCTAACTTAATATCCGATAAACCAGAGCATGCCTTTAATATACTTCCAAAGGTAAACTGATCAGGCATAAGACCTGATTGCCGCATCTTAAAATACAGTTCTATGGCATCTTCCCCCCAAGAATTTTGAGAATACCCAGCAATCATTGAAGTCCAAGAAACCTCATTTCGCTCTGGCATACCGTCAAAAACCTTTCGAGCATCTTTTAGTGATCCACATCTGCCATACATACTAAGAATATGGTTCAGAAGAATAATGTCTGGTTGCACATTAGATTTCAAAAGATGATCGTGGACCTTCCTACCCTGCTGTAGGCATTTCAAAGAGGAACATGCACAGATCAAACGGGCATAAGTGCTAAGGTTTACCCTGAAGTGGGTCTCACTTCTAAGGAAATCAAAAGCTTGGAGAGCTTCTCTGAATAGGTTTTGCTTGCACAAGGAGTTAATATAGTCATTGCTCGATTGTTCAGTCTTGAAGTTGGACCATAAAGCTGGCTGGTCATTGCGGCGACAGTTACTGATAACAAGCCGTTGAGGCTTCAAACTTTTAATCATTGTTGCATGTGTAGAAAAAAATTCTCCGTCTTGATATAGTCTAGCATGTTGTAGGTATTGCAGCCTATGTGTCCCCTGCCTTGTTACTCTTTGTTTCCTTCTTACCTCACCGTTGAAACTGATATAACCATTAAAATCTTTCCCAAGCTCTTCCTTGCCCTGTGAACAGAGTAATCGATCTCTCCTTATTCTGAATGTTTGTTATTACCTGATTCACCTTCTTACTTCTACCGTTCAAACTGATAGAATGTCTGTTACATGGCTCGCTTTCTCATGGCTTCTTGACCAGCTTCCCAAACTCTGCCCTGTGAACAGAGTACTCGGTTTTGGTGTAAGACGGACCTGTAATCAATCATGGCCGGGCGATGGATTGAACGGTCCGACCGGACGAGTCAAAACGAGTTAAAAAACATTTGCTTCAGACATGAGATAAGCCGGTTTGGCTTATGTCGCTTGGTTTCTAGCTTTCTGTGCAATGGAGCTCCAGTTCCCTGACGTTTCTCAACTACGCTTCTCGTCGTCATGCTCCTTCCTCACGTTCTTTGTCTCCTCTGATACACCCCGTAGACCAGCAAAGAAAGCAAAACCTCCATTTTTATTGGTAAATTCGGAAAAAAGGAATTCTGATGCTTTGAAAGGACTTCAGAAGGAAGCAAATAAAGATCTCTCTCGGATACTGAGGACCGAGGCTGCTGTTAAGGGCATTGAAAAGAAGGCGAATTCGAAGACGGCGAGGAACCTGTGGCCAAAAGCGGTTTTAGAAGCTTTGGACGATGCAATACGCAACAATCAGTGGGAATCTGCTCTCAAGGTTGGTGTTGTCCTTTCTCTTCACCCATTCGCTTTCAAAATTGCAGATTCTTTTATTCCTTATGGGGTTTCGGAGTTCATTTTATGTAATATTGTGATCCGTGAGATATGGGTTGTCTTTTTTTCCTCAAATGTTCGAACAACCTGCTGTTTTTCCATGGTATTTTACATGACTATATTCTGGTGATGGTGTAATTCTACGCTATTGTGGTTTCACACTTCACTTGCTGAAGTACGGGTACCTTTTGTAGAATTAAGTCATTACCTACATCGTACTGTAAAGAAGTGTAATCTGTGGCTGATGGTGATAGAGGAATTGAAACACATATGTGTTGGTCTTCACCACTGTAACATCAAAGTGTGAACTACCAGTATTGAGACTTGGTTCCCAGTTTCTATAAGTTGTGAGAATCAAACCCTCCTCCTGTGCATCATCAACATAGACAGTGGAAACATTATTAGTACAAGAGTAGGGTAAAGTTTTATTGTTAAAAACCACATATTGATTGCAGCAAAAAAAAAAAAAAACACATATTGAGAAGTATAGACATATCTCGTTTCTGGTACAAGCACTTATTACTCTTTTTTTTTTTAAACTGTATGGTAAAGTATTTTATTAAAATCAGAAGGCCAAAATACAATAAAGCCCCTGTACAATGAGAGATTGAACAGAGGATGGAGAGTAGTGTAACCCAAGAATACACAAGGTAAAGACCTTGGAGAGAACATATTATAATTCTGATCTTGTACATAAGAGCAGCATCTCCACCTTAACATATGCATTGATGAACAATGTGGATCTTTACCTTTAATAGTTTGAGCGGCTTTTACATTTTCAGCACTGGAGATAGAAGTCCATTAACTGAAAATACTTCTGTTTAGGTGAGATATGATTCCATTATACTGTTGAACGTGAACCGCTGTTGAATAGCATGGCCAATCCCAACTCTGCTATGTTTATCAGGGAAAAGAAATGCTATAATGTTTCATTTCCCCTGTATCATTTGTTTCTTGAGTCAGAAGACAAGACAATTGTTGTATGATTCCATTGTCATCCAGTATTGTAAGAATTCAGTTTTCTTAACACATACTTCCATCACATTGGAATATTTTGATATTTGCTTTATATTAAGTATCAATAGCTCTTTTGAATATTTAATGAAAATATCAAATAATTTTGATTTCTCTTTCATTTTTTAATAGTCATTTTGCTTTCTTTTTCATAGGACAGATCTAGGTGAAGTGACTAAAGTCATCAACAAAAGAGACACAATGTTTTCAAATTTTGCACTAACAAATGGGAGTAGAGCCCCAAAGATCACAATAGACTTTATAAAATGGAATGTTTAACTGAAATACTGAATACTTTCAAAAATAAAAGGCAATAACTTTCCTAATTGATAACTAGAACACACTGTTTGTTTCTTGTTCCAAGAAAACTAAAGCAGTTCAACCACTCAAAAAACCATCTTCTGATGAGGACAACCAAGCTGCTGATGCCATAAATCCTATGTAGTCTTTCTAGATTGGTTTGAAAATAAAGCTTGAAAAGAGTAAATGCTTCTATCTCCAGTGTATGTGCGCAGAATGCCCCCAATTTCTGCTCCTTCCAATAATGCCATGAAAAGAAAACACAAATATGCAAATCTTATCCCCTGTTAATTATCCAAAAGACAATAAATTCTTTTGCAAGTTAGGTACTAATAAAACATTAATAAATCAATGTCTCCAGCTTTATTTTTTTGAAGCATCTCCCATTGAGTAATATGCAAAGTACCACTATCACTAATCATGATTTTATCACTACCATTATAAGGCTGAAGGCTATGAAAACTATCTGCAATGTTAGCCATCTGAATAGTATTACAATGATGAAATTAGATTGATAAAAATGGGGTTAGGTAACAGAATCTAGATGGACAAGAAGGAATCTTAGCATGCTGTTGTATATAGCTCATTCTTTATTTCACAATTAATAATGAGGTTGACAGTTGAAAAACAATAACATATCTACTAAAATAAGAGAAATCTTCTCCCTTTTTGGAAGTGTGTTTAATGCAACTATAGAAATCAAGAGCAATATGTCCCTTCTTCTTATGTATTTGACAAACACCCCTTAAATTTCTAGTCCCTGTTAGGCCCTATCCTTGTTCTGTTTACATAGTCCCATCTTGGGCGGTTAGGCCTCAACTGAGCTGGCTCCTGGTTTCTCCTTGCTTAGCTAGCCTATGCCAAGCTGTTGGTTGATCTTGGAGTCCATCTATAAATTATACTCCTCTCTTCCACCAGCTTTCAATCTCCCTCAGTATGAGTTTGTACTTCCATGAACCTGTTTCATTTCTTATGATTTTAATTCCATTGCTCTGTTGTCCTGATCGACTTTGTCAATTTTGATTTTGCATTTGCTGCCACTGACAAATTTGGTCACTCATTGTTTGATTGCATTTCTCCTACTTGTAGAAAACCACAACCTTGAGAGGAGAAATTCTGGTTTCTACCAACTTTAAACTGACAATTTTGATTCTGACCTGATTGATAGACCAATTCATAATTTTGTTTTTCCCTTGTCACCAGCCAACAAAAGCTTGTTCATTACTAACCTGTTCTGTTGATCTAACAGAACTTTGAAAACAAAGTATCTGAATGAAGGAGGTAATGACATTTAAAGAATAAAGGAACCAATTAGTAGTAAGAGAAGGATCAAATTGAGAAAAGACTTTGCAATGTGTTGAAAAGCTCTGATACCATAAAAACTTTAGAGATCTGATACACAAATTGGTTCTTACTCTTGCAAAACTGTAAGTGTTTGTATGTCAACATCATCATCTAAGCCTTATCCCAACTATATGGAGTTGACTGCATGAGTCCTGTTTTGCCATTCTGTTCTGTCCAGTGTCATATCCATCGTTAAATTAAATAATTTCTTATTACTTCCACCCAAGTCCTTTTCAGTCTGCTCCTAGATCATCTAGTCCCTTCAACTTGTAACAGATCACTTTTCCTAGCAGGTGCTGTACGTGGTCTTCTATGCATGTGACAAAACCATCTCAATCTACTTTCATTATCACCTACTGGAGCTTTTCCTTCATATGACTTCATTTCTAACCCCATCATCATAATCATTTTTTATCTATGTCATCATCATTATCATCATCCAAGTCTTACCCTAACCACATGAGGTCAGCAACATGAATCCTGTTTTGCCATTCCATTCTCTTTAATGCCATATCTATTGTTAAATTGTGGGCACTTGAATCAATTTTAACTACTTCAACCCAAGTCCTTTCTGGTCTACCCCTAGCCCCTTCAACTTGCAACAGATTGTTTCTAACCCTGTCCTTTCTAGTTTTACCACTCATCCATCTGGAATTTGCCTTTCTGCCAGACTCATCTTTTGGACATGCTGTTTCATAACTGTCCAACACTCTGCTCCATACAACATAAGATTAAATTAATTTGTATGATTATTTTGGACAGTTGTTTTCTAATTACAATAGGCAAACAAGTAAAGATAAAGAGGAAAGGAATAAGAAGTTTACATTTCTGTTAACACTTGCTTGAGGCCAACATTTCTTTAGGGTCCAATGTTTTTCTAGAGTGTTTTGTTTGACTAATTTCTTTGAATTGGCAAGAATACCAGATCCATTGGATTCAGTTCCTTACAACTGTCTTGTTATTCTGAAGTCTGAATTCAATGTTTCTGTGAATTCACATGCCCAACCATGTTACACACATGCTTGGAAACAACCTTGGTGAATGGATAGGTTGCTCCGATTGCGACATGGATGATCAGAGTTCAAATCTTAGAAAGAGCCTCTCTGTGTATCTACAGGGGTAAGGCTGCATGCATCGATGTTCTTACACCAGAATTCAAATCCTGCCACATTGGCAGGAGCCTTGTGCACTGGGTTGCCTTCTTTTTAACCATGTTACACACAATCTTATTTTTCCTGAATATGTTCCTACAGCAATTTTCTTTCTTCTTCTTGTTTTCTTTTCTTTTTTTTTTTTGAGAAAAAGCATATTATATTGATTTTGTAAACTGAGATGCAGTACATGGGGTGAAGCTTCTCCATGAAAGATCTGTGAAAGGATAATTACAAAAGAAAATGCATCAGTTGAAAGATTTCATGTTTTTTCCGAAGAGAACTTTTTCTAACATGTTTTTGTATTACTTCATTTATTTGAGAGGATTTGCCATAAAAAACTCTACTACTCCGCTCCATCCAAATAGACCAAAAAACATCTGTGAACATACTCCAAATGAATTTTCCATTACTAGAGAGGCCATCAGTGCAGCATCCGCCAAGGAAACTCACTGGGAAAAACCCAGCTTGGACAAGCTAACCAAGAGATGATTCTAAATATGCCTGCTCACTAGGCAGTGCAAGAAAAGTGGTCTGCATCTTCCAGTGTAGCATTGCATGAAGAGCAGTTAGGGGTGGAGATTGGAATACCTCTCTTTGTTAACTTATCTTTGGTGAGGCATTTCCTATGGGCTGCTGTCCAGACTAGGAAAGCAACTTTAAAAGGCACTTTCCATGCCTAAACTACCTTGTGAGGGAAGGTGGGTCTGCCCATACTTGGGTGCTGCATCATAGATTTGACCAATGAATACATTCCTTTTCTGTCCATGGCTGAATCCAATTTGCTTACTTTTCTTCTTCTTTCTTTCCTTTATTAACTTTATTGTTTGCATACTAAAATAGCATGGTTTTTATGCAGAATTGTTAACAGATTATTGGTGACCTTTACTATTATATAATTCAAATATTCAATTATAAAATGATTCTTATTTTATGGAAGTTTAAGAATGTAACTGGAGTAATTTCTGTTTGAATTTGAGTTTTGTTGTATATGGTTCTATTGAGTTGTCATTTATGAATTGTAAAGCTAATTTTCCAGTAGCATAATGCTAGAAAATTTGTTTATTGTCCTGGCTTATAAATTAATTTTTTCAGAAAGGAACCCTTCATGTTTCCTGTTATCTCTGAAATTAAATATTTTTGATATGCACAGATTTTTGGGCTTCTTCGTAAGCAACATTGGTACCAACCAAGATGCCAAACTTACACAAAGCTATTAATGATGCTTGGGAAATGCAGACAACCAAAGCAGGCAAGCTTGTTGTTTGAGTTCATGCTGTCTGAAGGGCTCAAACCCACTGTTGACGTTTACACTTCACTTGTGAGTGCCTATGGCCTCAGCGGTCTCCTAGATGAGGCATTTCGTACTTTAGATGATATGAAGTCTGTCTCTGATTGCAAACCAGATGTGTACACATATTCAATCCTCATCAAGTGTTGCACTAAACTTCATCGTTTTGATCTAATAGATCATATTCTCACTGAGATGTCATATTTGGGAATTAGGTGTTGCACTGTTACCTATAATACCATAATTGATGGATATGGTAAGGCCGAGATGTTTGAACTGATGGAGAGCTCACTGATGGACATGATTGAGAATAGTGAATGCCTGCCTGATATTTACACTCTAAACTCTTTCATCTGGGCATATGGAAATGCTGGACAGATTGAGAAGATGGAGGAGTGGTATGATGAGTTCCAACATATGGGGATTACACCAGACATAAAGACATTTAATATCCTAATCAGATCATATGGAAAAGCAGGCATGTATGAGAAAATGGGGATGGTTTTGGAGTTTATGAGGAAAAGATTCTTTTCTCCTACTATTGTTACTTTCAACATAGTTATTGAGATGTTTGGAAAAGGGGGAAATATCAAACAGATGGAGCACTTCTTTCAAGTAATGAAGCACCAAGGTTTGAAGCCTAATTCTATTACTTACTGTTCTCTTATTAGTGGGTATACTAAAGCTGGTCTAATAAAGAGGGTTGATTCAATCATGAGGCAAGTAGAAAATTCTGATGTAGTTCTGGATACTCCATTCTTTAACTGTGCCATCAATGCCTATGGCCAGTCTGGGGATGTAAAGAAGATGGAGGAAATCTTCTTGACGATGAAGGAGAGGAAATGCAAACCTGATAGCATTACTTTCGCTACCATGATTGAAGTGTACAATGCCCATGGCAAGGCTAAGGCCTCTCAAAAATTGGAGATGCAATTATATGATAGGAATAAAAATTCAGGTATATCATTTGTTTGCTTTCACCCATTTTTGTGCAAGATTACAAAGATCTCTCTGACAACTTATGTGTATTAGGTCTAATTAGGTTAAATTTCTTACTTTCATCAATGTGTCTACTGTTGGATCAGGTATAGTATTTTCAATATTCTATGAGGTAATTATGTTTATATAGGAACTGTCTCTTTTTGGATTAATAACGAAAGATATTCAAAAAAGGGGGTACCAAAATAAAGAATGAAAACAACATGACCATGAAGTCTGCTACAATAAGATACCAAAGATCAAAAAGTTTTCAAGAATAATTTGAAGAAAACATAGAAAAGATGATTTACAAGATGTAAGACAACCAAGCAACACAACTGAAAAGTAGCTTAGAATGCAATATGACTTGTAATCTAGTGCAAGTAGTTTTATATTTACAGTAGAAGTTCAGGACTGTTATCAGTCTTGAACCCTAACGGATTTCAGGATCGAAAATAAGAAGAAAGGTAAGAGGAAAAAAGAGGAAAAGGGAGGAGAAGCAATAGAACACAAGAGTTGAAAGGAGGAGCAGAAGCTTAATGTTCTGCCGTCGCCACTTTAAATAATATTTATAGGTTATGCTCATTACATGGAAAGGACAGATYTGCCCTTAGTCTTTACATAACAAATAGAGCAAAAAATAAGACTGAAATAAATAACAACTGAAACAACTAAATGACCAATAGCTAACCCTAGGCAGACTAGAACATCTTCTACCCTACGAACACAGTGGGACAATAGCTGTGGGGCCCACATCAGTGTTCTCTACATTTACTATTATAAGAATAACAACTTTATACAATTCTGCATCGCCCTTTAGTTTTTTTGTTCTTCATATTTCTTGGGTTTTATCCCTTTAACAACATACTTTGTTGAATGGACTGAAACGTAATTGTTTCATAGCTGAACCAGCTAGGGTTGATGGCCGAATTTCAAAAAAAAAAAAAAAACAGCCCAAAACCGAGAACCGTTTCTCAGAACTCGAAAATTAAATTTCCTTAGGATCGATATAACACTGTATTGGGCCAGATTTGAACACCAAAAATAATTTGAGCGTACCTGATATGGAGTCCACAATTTGCAGCTCCCAGGGTGGTAGTTCCATGCCCAAAACTCAGACCTAGATCGGCCTCCCAACTGAAGATGGCGCAGCTAGAACTTAAGGTCAATCCTACAACAATCCTTCAACTGATTTTGATCTCCAACGAGTTAGGATTAATGCAGCTGTGAGAACCACTTCAAATCTGATGTTTTTCTTCAAAAACACAGCAGAGAATGATGGAAGAACTGTCTCTTCCTTGGTTGGTTCAAACTAGGGTTTATGGGAAGCAAGAGAGAAGTGAGAGAGTGCAAAAGTGTCTAAAATAGTGTAGGTCGACCTCTCCCTCTTGTCTCTATATATAGCCCTCTTTCCTAATGTAATTAGGACTAATCTAAATCAGATTTGAGTTAGGTCTCTAATTACACTAATACTATGGAGGTCCAAACCTATATACATACCCATATTCAATCAACATCACATGACAACTTAGTTGTGATGTGACTAGTTTAATTAGTCTTACTATTGCAAGGCTCATAGGCCTGAATAATGTATGGTGTGGGACCCACAAAGGTCTCATATCAATCCATATTGGTTCAGCCCATGTCTGGAAACACATAGGCCAAATTTCATTGCACAAAGGTAGTGAACCCCTAAGCCAATCAAATTGGGCTTAATATGGGCTTAGGGGTGGATTTGAGCCAAGCCGAGCAGAATAGTATGAGGCTCGAGCTAGGCTCACCAAGGTTGTATAAGGCTCGAGCTCAAGCTCGGTTCGAGCTAGAACATTGAGCTCGATCTCGGCTCGAGTCAAAAACTCATAAGTTCGAGCTCGACTCAGCTTGAGCTCAATTTGAGGAAAAATATTTTATAAAAATAAAAAATTGTATATAAAAATATTTTTTTATTTGATATTTAAAAAAATAAGAATTATAATATTTTTATTATATATATTATTTTCTATAATTTTTTTTATATATATACATTCGAGCTCGGCTCGTTTACTAATCGAGTGTATATATATATATATATATATATATATATATATATATATATATATATATTCGAGCTCAGCTCGTCTATTAATCAAGCCTGTAAATTGGGCTCGAGCTCGACTCGAAGCTCAGTTAAAACCAAGCCGAGCCAAGCTCGAGCAGCTCGTGAAAAGCTCGATTCGGTGCCACCCCTATATGGGCCCAAAACTTAAGTCTAAGTGACCCTTGGTTTCAACCACCTTATGAAGCCCAAGTATAATGGATTGATATAAGATTAAGCCCATCAAGTTTCAGCCCTATAATGGTCTCTTGCCCTTAACCTCTCAACCCTAAATAATCAAAATACTACTCACAGAGAAGGACCTCTTCCCTGCAAAATGCGTTGTCACACTCTCTACTCAAATGGATTCCGAAATTAAAACCTTTTGCAAACATTTTTCATAAAATAAAATAATATAAATATAACAACATTTTGCAAGGAGATTTCAAAACAATTGAAATCCGTTTTTGATAGCTTTAGGTTTCCATCAAAGAGAGTGTAAACCCTAATATTCACTTTATCTGAAAAATGGGTTGATCCTATCACAATGATCACCCACTCAGGTAATATCTTAAACTGCTCCAACATTCCCTAGTCCAAGACCTAGTGCAATGCTATGATCAAGTTTGGGGTTAAGTGCAACCATCTATCTCTAAGGTCCAAGGCATAATTGAAAATTGGTCTATGTTTAGTGTTTCTTATAAACACCCACTGACTATACTTGAGGCTTAACCCCAATAACTGAGACAAGTTGCTCCACCATTTTGATAGTACATCAGTGTCAACTGTGTCAATTTATCCAATGGCTGAGAACTTTGTAAACAAAGACAAGTCTCATAGGTGTCCAATTTAAGGGGTAATTCACAAAAAACATATCAATCTGAACATAAAATAATTATGAACTGATTTTATTATTACATAAAACTCGGTGTACATTAATTTGATTGGAACTAAGGGCATACACTATCTAACATACTTGTGTTATATCCATATTGTTCAACATTGGCATGGTGGTAATTGGACATTGGATTGTAACCGATGGAATTTGGTAAACCTTTTATTTGGTGAGCTTGACTAAGCCTCTATAGCATCAGTTAATCACCAATCTGGTTTTGGCTATTTAAGCTAATTAGAATTTATTTCCTAGATATATTGGTCAAATGTATTTCTTTAAGAACGGCATGATTTTTTATATCCATGACTTAGTATATATATATATATACTAAGTGGAATTTGTAGATTCTTGAATCATTAATTGATTGACAAAGTTTCATATCTTATAGTTTTTTTTTTCAAGTTTTATTATCATAGAGAACTTTCATTTTCATTCTCTTTTTCATTTATAACACATTACTTCTTTAAAAAAATAGAAATTTTGGAATGATTCTAAAATCTTTGGGAATATTCAATGATGTTTCAACAAATGATAAAAAAAAAATCACATATAGATATGCATCAGTATTGCTTGCTTATAACTACTTAAAATTCAAAGCCTAAGAAGCCATCCCTCCTCATTTCTCTCTCATTTTTATTTAATAGAAACCCTTATTTCATATATAGAGTTTATATTTATTAAAAAAAGAATACTATGAGACAACGAACTTACAGCTAGAAGTTCTGAGTGAAGGGATGGGATATCCATCACATGGACGCCCAAATCTTGCGGAATGGATAGGGCGAATTTCAAAAAAAATTTCTCCCATCTTTGTAGGGAATCGAATTCCCTATTTCAGAAAACATATTTTCAATGATCAATCTTGAATCAAGAACCAAAT
>NW_010729187.1:379919-441418 GCF_000365185.1 Nelumbo nucifera
ATAATCTACTAACAAGATAAGATAAGAGCAATAGAATAAGATAAGAACAAGCAAGATGACTAATCTAATCTGGATGAGACTGCTGTTGCCGAACTGGGTAGGATGAGAACCATTGGATCACTGCTACTGCTAGCGGTGGGTCAGGTTCCTGTTGCTGCCGGCGGCGATGGTATGTCTTCCCGAGGAATGCGTCCATAACACTGACACTATAAATCACTAACTGACAAAGACTTAAATAACTTAGGAAACATAAGCTTTAAAGACTCAAGTGAAAGATGACCAAGACGACTATGCCATAAGTAAGCATGACTCTCACTAGATGAACTTAAGGACTCTGTAGCTACAAGACCGGCTTTGTTCTCCAACACATAGAGACCATCCACCATGCTTCCTCTACCAATTGTCTTCCTCGAGGCCAAATCCTGAAACACACATGAAGTAAGAAAGAAGGTCACTGAACAATTCAAAGAGTGAGTAATACTGCTAATGGAAAGTAAATTGATAGGTAATTTAGGAACATGCAACACATTAGAAGGGTAAGACCGAAAGGAAGGGAGATGGTTCCTTGACCGGATATGGTGGAGAATGATCCATCAACTAGTCTCACCTTATCTCTCTCAGAGAGGAGACTATATACTTGAAATAAAGTTGACTTACCAGTCATGTGGTTTGAGGCTCCAGAGTCAATTATCCAAGGGGAATCAGATGTATGAGATGACACATGGAAAGTAGTGGTAGTGTTACTTGATGTAAACGCAAAGGAGGTAGGAGTAGGGCCAAAATCCATTTGGCGAAGTGTCCTACCATATAATTCCAAGTGGTCACGAAAGGAGTTGATAATTTCTTCCTTGGAGTCAGAACTAGAGTGTCACTCTTGGGGTACCATGGGACTAGTCTCTTGAGATGCCACATTTGCTGAGTTATATTTCTTCTGACTTTGCTGGGTTGGCTTCTTACTCTGATCAGATGTTGATTTCTTACTCAATTCCTGAGCCCATTTAGGCTTGCCATGGAATTCCCAACATGTGTCTCTAGTGTGCCTGGACTTCTGATAGTGGGTGCACCAAAGCTTGTCATCCACTCTCTTATGTGAACCAACCCTTCTTAAAAGGGCCTTCGACATTTGAATTTGTACCTCCTCAGAATGCTAGTGCAACTGGCTCCCCCTCTATACAATTCATCACACTTCTTCTACTCTCTTCAGATTGAACTAAGGCATAAACTTCCTGAACTGAAGGTAAGTTCTTACTTCCTAAGATTTGTACCCTCATAGACTCATATGTAGGATTCAGCCCCAAAAGAAAAGCAAATACTCGTTGTTGGGAGACAAGTGACTTGTAGGCCTTTGCATCTTCATCATACTTCCAATTCACATTTTGATAATGATCCAGTTACTTCTAGGTTGATGTCAAATTTGAGTAGTACACTGAGAGACTCCTCTCCCCTTGCTTGCAGGTGGAGGATTCAACTTGTAATTGGTATATCTTTGCATAGTGCCTCTACTCTGAATAGGTAGACTTCGCTTGTTCCCATATTTCACAAGCTGTTTCAGCCCACATAAATGTCTTCCTTATTTGTGGCAGCATGTAAACCAAGAGCCATGACATCACCATACTATTTTCTTGATCCCACCTGTCATGTTCAGCACTTCCAAACTTTGGTTCCTTCACTATACCATTGATATACCCTATTTTCCCCCTAGCAGTAATGTGAAGTTTAATTCCCCTAGACCATTCAAGGTAGTTTAGTCCATCAAAGGGAATTACAGCCATGGGGAAACTCATATCCATCCCCCCACTCATTCCGTTTTAACCTTCTGAAATCCCAGAAATTGCAGAATTCTCAAAGGACATGATTCAAGAACACTTTTCAGTTTCAACACACAATTTAAGATCCTTGTTGTCGAGGCGACGCCTAGGCGACAAGGCACCCTTTGAGGATCGCCTCGCCTAATCGCCAAACAGTTTTGTATTATGTATTATAAAATACTTTTTTATTCTTTATTTTTTGACATTATAATTATAAAATAGGCACTATTGAACGAAAATATTCATTTTGTGTGTTTATATACTAATTTCTTTTTATTATTTTCTTATTTCTTAGGGTTTAATCAATATAAACATTGCTAAATGCTGTATTGAACCCCCAAAGACTTTTTATTAGAAAATGCTACACATTTTCTTTTCTTCTTTTCCTATAACAAAAATAAGGGTTCAGCCTCTATATTTTTTGAATTTTCTTTCCCTTCTTCTTTTTCTTCTTATGAATATGTTGATTTTCTATACTTTAACATGAACTCTATACTTTTCTTATGAAAATTATGAATAATTCTTAAGGAAATATGGTTATGGTGCCTAGGGAACTACCCTAGGATCTATGTTTCCTACATAAAAAAATCCGTCGCTTCGCCTAGGCGACTAGGCAACAAGGTGCCCCCGTCGCCTAGCCTCGCCTTGGCACCTTGAAAACTATGCTTAAAATCTCTCCTAATACCCAAAAAGGTCCAAAAAACACACTAGAGATGCAGTCCACATGCACACACTCTGGTCTGAATACAATCTGAACACAGACCAGCTCCAATTCTCTTTAAAAATATTTCAGGTTGATTTCAGCACTGCACAAGTTTAACAGTCCCAATCCACCAATTTTCCAAATCACCTAAACACACCAACTACTAGGAGAGATCACAAAGCAGTGAAGTCACACCCAAACTTGGTAAAAACAGATCATTCATGACCTACAAGTAACCCATTCTCAGGTACAGGATCACATGATCCACAGAAAAAAGGTCTGAACCTCACAATTCCTCTGACTGCATTCAGCAGTCTTGTTTCATAGGGTTTTTCTTGGTACACGACCAAGAGAAAAGGAAAAAAAAGGTAAAGCAAACTTGTACCAGTCGTAGGTCAACTTCCTTGATCTCAGTTGAAGAAGACAGCAAGGTAAAGAAGAAAGAACTAGTTCAATCTGCTCTCAGACCCAGTAGAACCGCTCTGATACCATATTAGCAGAAGAAAAGAGAAGAAATAAGAAAGAAGAGAAGAGAGAGAGAATAGAGAAAGGAGAGAGAAGAGACAGGTTTGGAGAGTACTAATCAGTCTGGCGGCGCTAGCTTATGTTATTATATATAGGGCGACCATAAATAAAAGGGAAAAGACCCTTATGCCCCTGTTGTAGTCAAAGTACATAAACAAAGGAAAAAAGGCTATTTTAACCAGACCAAACAGGCCCTAACTAAGCAGAATACAATCATAAATATAAAGAAAAACATTCCAACACGGATGATGTAGAAGTGTATGTATAATACACAGACACATGCGTATATGGGAGTGTGGATTTGATGGTATTCTATAGCCTATTTGCTTTTAGTTTTTTGAACCATTCAAACCCAAAAGAGGGTATCATGCTTGCATGGGTTTGGCTGTGGACCAAGCAACTTGCCATCTGGGCATTATTATACAATATATTGAAAAAAGCTTGTTAGTACCATAAAGCAGGGGAGATAATTACAGGACCATGGGGTTTGTGGTCCTGGAATCACAGTAACCAATTATGTTCTGCAATTCCAGGTTTGTATTGGACATTTATATAACAGATGGCAGGCAAGAGAAGGAAGAGTTCCATTTTGAGTTAGGATGTTCAATAGACAAAAGTTTGTTCAGTAAATAAGGATGTTGATTGAAATCTTTATTACTTGTATTATGCTCTATTTTTGTGTTTCTTTCACATTTATTTGTAGAGTCCCAAGTTAATTGTTATAATATAACCTTGGGCCTGGAACCACAACTAAAGGGGAGAAAACTTACTCATTTCCATATTCTTTTCGGTTTCCATGGGGTGTTTTGGTTCTGTTGGGTGTAGGGGCTAGTAAATCTATTCGGAAGAATTGTTCCCATTAACAAGTTGTTGAACTTTTGTCTTTAGGGTTCTCTCAATGTACAAGTTATGTTTGTAATTCTATGGAAATCACATAACAAATTCCAGTCCAAAATAAATTGTAGAAGTGACACTTTGGTATTCACTATTCATGTGGGTCTTTGGCAATTTCTTTAATGATCTAAGATCCAACATTGTGTTAGGAAAATGAAACCATCCAACCAAAAAATCTGGCAACAATTGTCTACAGCAGATGGCCATTTGATCTTGGATGTTGACTTGTAAATGGCATAATCTGGCGAGGCCTAACTCTGGTTCTTGATCACCAATTTATTTGTGCTTACTGAACTTGAGTCGGTTATGTGTATGAAGTGAAGTTTTTGTTTCCCTGAAGAAGTCCTTTGTTAGAGAAATACAAATTGTATATTTAAGTAGAAATAAGTCATGAATTTTTTTGTGATATTTGAATTCTCATCATGGAAACTGTTCACAGAACCACCTTAATGGTGGGTGGATGTATGTTTGCTGAAATGATGCATTACAGGTAACCACGATGAATGCATAGGTTATTGTATATATGTTTAGTGGTATCAGTGCTGTAGAAATGATGATCTAATGAATTCTTTTGTATTTGGTAGGTATGCGTCTTTAGTGTCACATGTCAGTCACAGTAGCTACTGATAACATTACAAATGCCACATCTTAAGCTTGTACTGTACTCACACGATCTTGTAATGCTTGTATGTCAATTGTAGATTTATTTTAGAATCATGTATGCCAGTACTGGGGCGATATGTCAATTCTCTCCCTAGGTGAATCAATTAGAGGAAAGGAGTAGACAATCCCAAGGGGACACTACAGCACCCAAAGTGTCACTAAAAAAAATGCTTTTGATATTCAGGAGTGCTCAACCCCAAAACTAAAGCCAGTGCTTTTACCTTTGGTCATAGGTAATACTTTTTTCTGTGAGAGAGGGTTTCCTATGTTGGAATGGGTCTTTAAATATGGTGTACCTATTTAAATCTATTGTTTTTGTACTCGTTCTTTTTTGTCGAAGTAAAAGCAGCACATGAGAAGATGATGTCTAGTAACGTGAAGGCTTCCTATTCATTGCGTCACAATAATCCCAGCAAAAACCAGATAAGACCTATGATGAGTGAGAGAGAATACTTGGTTCCGTTCCTACTCAATCTCTAGTGTAGCTGAAGGGTGTGAACCTACCCATCTGCTTTTGGGCACATGGGTTGTCTCCAACCTTAGTGACACAGCTTGAGTTCTATTCTCAGCATCTTCCTTTATGGCCTTAGGGCCAGAGATTATAACTTCTCGGTTGTAGTAGCCTCCTCTTCCCTATTATTTATTTATTTATTTTTCTTGAGAAGTAATACCACGTGCCCTTTATGCACTAGAAGTGGAATCCACCATTGGATATTTGGATGGCCTCATCTGGGTTGTATAATAAGGCCCAATGCTGTGCTGCCACTTGTCTTAAGTGCACCCATGGTGAGCATTAAATACATAAAAATAAAGAAAATTTGAACCAAAACCAGATCAGTCATTAATAGGTCCACCACTGACCACACCAGTAACCAATTTGGAGTCTATCATGTTGAGCTAGATGTGTGCAGCATGATTGCTGCTTCTGTTTACGTAACAGAACTAGTGAACATCTTAATAAAAACCTATTATTGAGATCTGTAAATGTATGAAAGCCTTCAATGAATCTATCAATCTTTCAAAATCAAGTAGAGTTGCCACTGGCCCCACTGCATATATCATTATAGAAGCTCCACTTTTTTTTTCTTTTCTGGTTTCCCATAAACTTAAACTGATAGTGTTGATTACAATAAATTTAGTTTGTTGAGTTGCTAGCTTACTACTATGCTTCTTGTTTATTCTTTGATATTTCGTTGCTGATTGCTTCTCTTTATATTGTTGTTCTGTTGTTTTTATACGTATGGGCAGACGGGTATTTTTGGCATTGTACAACTTTTATTTTTTATTATATAAATAGATTAAGAAATGGGCTGCAAATAGATTTTTTTTTGCTTCTCCTCCATTCTTTCTCATATCCTCATCTTTTCTACTTCTCTTCTAGTTCTCTTTATGAATGTATGTAAAAAAAGAGACAAAATGGGGCATTGACATACTTTCCTTTCTAAATTTCATTTTGTTTTGGAAAAACAAAAGTTATGAAAAGCTTGACATCATCCATATAAGGGTCATATAATTACATCCTTAAATAGTGGTTTTAATATGAGGATTGATGTTGTATAAAGTTAATCCTTATATCTTTTGTTGAAATTTTTGAATTTTTCCTCATTGAATGTGCTTTAGATGGATAACTTGGTTGATCTCATGTTGATTGCAATTGCTGGCAATGCTTCTTCTGCTGCTGCAGCATGCATTGCCTTAGTAGATGAGTCTTCGAATTATGTTGATAGAGAACTATCCATTAATTGAGATGCACAAACAAATGATTTATTGAAATGCCTTTATCATATAAAGGAAATTTATTGTTATAATCAACTTAGAATGGGRAAAGAGTCATTTGCAAGGTTAATAAAGATACTTCATGAGTCTGGTAGGTCACATGACTCAAGCAGAAGTACTGTTGAAGATCAAGTGGCAAGGTTTCTTCATATCCTTGCCCATAATGTGAAAAACTGAACAATGGGATTCCACTTTAGCCAATCTGGGGAGACTGTGAACCATCATTTTAATCAAATTCTTAATGCAATGTTAAGTCTAGAGGATAGGTATCTCATCAACCAACTGGTGAAGTTGCACCAAAGATAGAGATTAGGAATAGGACAGACTGTTGGCCTTATTTTAAGGTAACAATTCATCATTTTTATTGTTTTGGTTGACATATTAGGTATTATAAAAACAAAGGTTCATATGGAACTTTTTAATGAATGACAGGATTACGTAGGAGCAATTGATGGAACGCACATCCCTATGAAGGTACTGATTGCAAATGTTACTAGGTTTCAAGGACGCAAAGGTTATTCTACCCAAAACATACTAGCAACATGTTCATTTGGTTTAAAATTTACGTATGTCCTGCCTGGATGGGAAGGTGCAGCATCAGATTCTTGTACGTTGAGGTCTGCTCTCACTAGAAAACACAAGCTTGAGATGCCTGAAGGTAGTAACCCAAATCAGCTACTAGTTTTTACCATTTTTGTTATAGGCAATGTTGTTAAAAGAGTTTTTATCAATAGGTAAATTCTACCTTGTGGATGTGGGGTTCACATTGAAGATGGTGTTGAACCCGAGAAAGAGGATGATGAGAGACAAACAAAAAGACATTCACATCGTTTAAGTAGGAATATGGCAATGAGATAAGGAGCTCGCTTAAGAAAAGAAATAACAACAAAAATGGGGGAAGATTATCAATTACAACACTCTCAGTGAAGGCGCTGATTTGATTTTTGTGATTTTTGTGATTTAAAAATGATATTATGTAAACAATGATGTTGTCACATTATCTTTGTTTGCATTTGTTAGAAAATCATTGTTGTGTGTTGACTTTTTTTATATAATTTCTATTATATTAGGTTTATTACATATTTATTATTTGTTTGTTATGTCTTAGATATGGAAGGACAAGAATCAAGAAGTCAGAAGCCTAACATGACTTGGACACTAGAAATGGACAACTATCTAATTGAGGCACTTGTCCAACAAGTGCATCTTGGGAACAAAATCGATAAGTTAAGGGCCCTGCTTAGTTGGAATGATCAAACACATACAATAGATGTTGAACCTGAAGTCTGGAATTCCTATGTTGAGGTATGTGCTTTTATATAGTGCTTGGATTATGTTTCTTTTGTTATCATTGTCTAATGTGATGAATTGATTTCTTTTTTTCATAGTCTCATCTGAAGGTGAGACAATATCATAGGAAAAAAATTGATAACTACGATGATTTGGCACTTATTTGTGGAAATGATCAAGTTACCAGATAACATTGATGATGATAGTCAGGCTCCCACACCCTCAGATGACATTGATGATGAAATTGGAGATTCTTCATTACGATCAGGAGCAATAGATCCACCATCATCATCAAAAGGGAAAAGGAAACTTGAAATTAAAGAAAAACTTGGAGAGGTTGCAGAAAACTTGCAAAGGCTATTGAGCATGAATATGGATTGTTTGATAGAGATGCTCTCTTCCGATATGTTATGAGATTGGAGGGAATATCTACATCATTCTTGTTGAAGGCATTTGATTTTTTATCGGATGACCGGTTTCATGCCTTGACATGTTATATGATTATGCCAGAATTGAAGAAATATTGGTTGGTCATAAAGTTAGGAGGCCCTTTTTTATGTTAGTATTCCATAATTGATATGGGTCTATGAGCTTACCAACCTTTTACCTTATAGTTTGACATGATAATTTTGGTAAACTTTTTTTTCAATGGTTTGAACTATGTTCTTTGATCTATTCGTTTGATTGATTAGGCATGACAATTTTAATATACTTCTATATAAATATTTATATACATTTTTTTGTCCTCTTAGAATGGAGATTAGTTAAAGAAATAGCTAAATATGAGCATATCTTTCATGTGTAATTGTTGTGGGACCCATGATGTTCATTTTAGATGGGGCATGTGGGTCTCACATGTTTTGGCTATGCATTTTTCATTGAGTTTTTATATATGATTGTCTCATTATTTTTCATCAAAATTTGATTATTAATTTTCCATATGTTTTCCTTGCCTTACCAAACAAGGGAAAATTAATTTTCCTACCTTTTCCATTGGTTAACCAGACAATGAATTGGGAAATTTTTATTCTTTTCCCTTCCCCTCCTTTCCTTCAAACCAAACACAGCCTAAAAGAAACTTCAATGGAAAGCACTTTATTTCTTTTTTGGTTCAAGGATTGAAAATTTGGGATTTTTGGATTTTTTTTGCTGTCCTGGTGCCATGGGAAAGTCCTCCAAAATGGGCACAAAGAATAAAGGCTTTCAAGGGTTTCTTGAAGGCCCATGAACATAGACCCATTCAAAAGCCCAGCTTGAAAGCATTATTTAAGCTAGCTGTCCATCTTATACTACTCTGTAAGATATTAGAAATAATTTCTCTGATTCTACAAGTATTATTGAGTCTTGAATATTTGCTAAACTTTGGAAAATATTTTCTTTATCCTCAAAATTTTTCATGTGAAAGATTTGTTTCTTTAGGATGCTTTCAAGATGACAAATATCTGCTTAGTTGCAGTCATTGTGCTATCTAATGTTTAGGAAGATCAAAACTTGGTATTCCTAGAAGTAGATAAACTGTTTTCCCTATGATTACCCCATCTAATAACTTTTGGAAAGGAATGAAAGTTGAGTTTCTTATTTCCAAAACCTAACAGCTGCATCCATGACATCCCTCCTTCCGGTTAGAAGGCTCTGGCCCTTTTTGGTTCCCTCTAAAGTTTCCTTCTTCATTTGGGAGGTAGTTCGTGCACATATTACGTTTGATATCAAGGCCAGGTTTATGTGTCGCTCAATGTCTGCATTATGTATTTGGGGTGGATGGAGGGTCCATTGGTCATCTCTTAATTGACCTTATTCATAGTTGCAGCTTTCATTGGGTTTCCCCCAACACTGTTGCAGATCCCATCTTCCAATGACCCATCTACAAGATTTTTTTTTTATTAGTAAATAAAAAATTTTATTAAATAGAAAAAAAAAAGTTACAAATGAGGGTGATAAGTCATCATCCGAGTACAAGACTAACACCAACTTTCAGACTACAAAACAAGCTCCACATTACATACCTGTCTACAAGTTGGGGTCTAGAGGTAGAATTTTTTGGTCTGATTACTCGTGCTGTTATGCGGTGCATCTGGGAGGAACATAACAGAAGGATCTTTAAGAATAGGATCAACCACTGGAAGGTCTTAGGGGGAGAGCGATGATGCTGACTTGTAAGCAACTCAATGGAATTAATTACAGTAATTTAGATAGAAACATTATTGAAGTTCTGCACACTTCTAGTTTTGATCCCTTTCTCAGACCTGCTCTTAAACCTAGGCCTTATGCAGAATTTATCTTAAAGTTTGATGGCAGCTTTGGAAGCATTCTGGGACATTTGGGGGCTGCTGGGATCAGGGGCTTACACTGACCCCCAATATCTCCCTTTTTCAATCACCACCACCTTTCATAGGCCACTCTTTGAGAAGCCAATTGTAGGAACTCCAGCGCGACCAAGATAGCACCTTCCCCGGATGTTGGCATGGTTGCCTCCACAAAACTTGAGTGACTATGATCCTGATTCCTGATGTTCCCATTGCCCCCTATGTTGAGAGCTGAGAAAATATCTAGCTCACCCCTAACTGGGGTTATCTTTTTCTTCAAGGAGGAATTTTCAACTTTTTGTCCATTAACAAATGGTTTACTATTCATCGCTTAAGAGATGAATCTCAGAAATCTGGTCATAGACGGAGACTCTGAAGCGGTAATAGGGTGGCTGAAAGAACCAGAGACAGCAGCTTATTAGCCTTTCAGGGGAGCGTTGAGAAGATTCAAATGATCAACTTCTAATATAACAGTCAGAGTTCAGTGGGAGAGAAGATCGGCAAATGGGCTGGCAGACCTACTAGCTAAACAATGGGTGAATAGGGATCATTTATTATGGGCTACACTATAATTTATATTGTTTTTTAGGCTGCATCTTGCGGCTCTTGGGGAAACTAAATGCTGTATCAGTTGTAAACCCATCTTAAAAAAAATTTAATGAAATGTTTTGTTATTCATCAAAAAAAGACAAATGGTTTACTATTGAATCCAAGGAGAGATCTGTTTGTGGATAAAATCTGCATATTGTTCCAACACAGAGTAGGGACTTCACCAAAGTATCATCTGGCCAACCAATTCTCTCCAACATCATTTCAACTTCAATTTAAAGACAGTAGAAACCATTGATTGCAATTCTAGATGAATCCCTTGTGAAGAGAAAGAAAAAGATGGTGAAGAGTTTTATCAGTAGAGAAGAAAGGAGGAGAAGAAAAAGACTAGGATGTCATCTAGAATTGAATTAGTTCTGGCCGCCAATCTCTCATTGTATTATATACTTAACTTAAAAGAACAAGAGATTACAAGAATGCTCTTAGTAGGGCGGCTACTTAAGAGTTAAACAATCACAACTTAAAAAACATAAACTAATGGGCCTAAAACCCAACAACTTCCTAACCCAACAGTCACAACTTAAAATAAGAGATAAATAATTAATCCCAATAACTAAAAATCGGCCCAACTCAATAAAGACCATATGGAACATCCTGGTTCTAGTGTAGTTTCACCAAGTTCTTTGAAATCTTAATCCGTTCATTTATTGCAGGTTGTACCAAGCATTGGAAATTTAACAAGAGAAAGCATTTTGCTTTTTTACTTGCCTCATTTATCAAGAAGTACAAAATATTGGGCATACCTTCATTCAAAACTGAGACATTCTATTTCTTCAAGTTAAAAGAAACATCAAATAGTATTTGCTTGTGTATGTTCTTGAGTCCATTGAGAGATCTGTTTGTGGACACAATCTTACATATTCCAAAGCAGAGAAGGGATTTCACCGGTATCATTTGGCCTACCAATTTCCTCCAACACCATTTTAGCTTCAATTTAAAGAATATGGAACACTATGGTTGTGATGTAATTTCACCAAGTTCTCTAAAATTTGAATCTGTTTGTTTATTGCAAGGTGTACCCAATGTTTTAAAACGCAGAGGCATGACGCGAGATGTTCCACTACCTAGAGGTGTGAAGTGTTGTTCAAAATGTAAGAGGTGTAAGCCTATTTAAGAGGAGGGAGGATGAGGAGGAAGAATAAGGAGGGAGAAGAGGAAGGAGGATCGCATTTTTCTTTATTTTTAATAAAAATCCTTTATATTAAAAAGAATGAAGATGCATAGCACTAGTTAAAAAGGGGATCTTGTCGAAGTGGACGCGAGTAAGCCATTCCCCTTATATTTTCTTTTTTTTCTTCTCTTTCTTTCTTTCTCTTTCCCTTCCCTTTCTTTTTCTTTCATTTTCTTTTTTTTTCTTTTTGTTTTTTTTTCTATATTTTTACATAAGGTGTGCATCAAGCACATGAGGCATACACCTCTAGCACGCCTCATGAAAAAGCACATGAAGCATACGCCTCAAAAGTGTCAACGCCTCTAACATATGTCTCAGGGTGTTTTGGAGGTACCGCCTCCAGGCATACGCCTCCCATGCCTTGTAAAACACTAGTTGTATCAAGCATTGGAAGTTTAATAGTACAAAGTGTTTTACTTTTACCTGCCTACCCTTATCATGAAGTGTCGATATATATCTTGCCTTTTACTCCTTGGCACTTGCCAAGAATCCAAGAAAGATTTGAAAATTAGAGATTGGAGTACTACAGGTTCCAAAAGCATGGCTATGATAAATGTTAATAGCAAGAAAAGATGGATTATAATGGTTGCTAAAAAGAACACATGAGGTAATGTGAGCAATCTTGATTTTGGTGTGTGTAAAACCTAACGTCTGAATTCAGTACATGAAGGATATTATTATTTCAATTATATGTTATGAATTTATGATCTCTTAGGACATATCTTCCAGAGTATTTGATGTTTCGACATCATGCTGTGTGCTGATTGGTTTTAGAAATGTTTTGTCGTTTGCTTTCTTTTAATGGGCGGACCACATTTGATGTTTTCTTTTGTAATATATAGAAACAAAATGCCAGTATTACTTTCAAGGTTATTGGTATCCGTTGAGTTCATAGACTTAGGATGCATGTTTATTAACAACTAACACGTAGACTCTCAATTAAAATCATATTCTAATCATCATACAAATTAATTTAATCTTATGTTATATGGAGCACCGTGTTGGGTAATTAAGAAATATGTCTGAAAAACTAGTGTGGTAGAAATGCAAATGATTGGATGGATGAATAGTAAAACTAGTAATGACAGAGTTAGAAATAAGGTCATATGAAGGAACCTAGGAGTCAATAGCCAATAGGAGTTAGAACAAGTACATTGAGATAGTTTGGTCACATGCATAAAAGATAGATGGGGTGTTCATGGATCAGGTTAATTAGGTTGTAGGTTTCTTGCTCAACCAAACCAAACTGGTTGGTTTTATGAACAAGTAATCTGAAACCGACTGGTCATAAGGGAAATTTACCCAAACATGAAGGGTTGGTTTGGTCGAGCCAGTTTGGGGATGGTCAATTGGTTATCCTGGGTCGTTTGGCTTTCTTTTTCCTTTTATTACAGTTCCACTATTCTCTTCCAAGTTTGTTTAATAAACAACAACAGTTCAGTTATAGACTTATTTATTTCTAAACAAAAACAAGAGCATCAAGTTCGAACTATATGGTTTATTTAAATTTATAGCTTCAACTTTCAAATGAACTGTAGAGATGTAGAGCAATAATGGTTGTTGTTAATGAAATTAGTTATGTTAGTTATTTTTGTTTATGTAAGCAATAGGGGCATTAGTGTAATTGCAATGCTATTTATGTTGCTAATATAAATAATTGAGTGGGGCTGCAACCCCACACTCTTTCTCTCATCTCTCTCCTTTGTTTCTCTCTTCTCTTCTCCTTCTATATTCTGTTATCTTTCTTATTGAATTTTCAAAAATTGAACTGATTACAGTCCTCATCATACAACTTGGTACAAGAGCCAACCTAAGGTCTCTCATGTGTGTTTGATCCAGTTGAGCATGAGAACTTCCAAGGGCTGAAAGTTTAGCAAGATTAATCCATCGGCTAATTCTTGGAGGTTACTAGAAGGTTTCATCAGATGTCCAAGGGCTTGTAGAGTCTTGGAGAATGTTTGGTAATCAGGGAGAATCATATAAGAACAAGAAAGTTCAAGATTAGGGTTCAATCTAGGATTTGAAGTGGTGATCAGCTTTTTCTAAGTAAGTCTTCCTTTTCCCTTGAGATTGACACTAATTAGAGATAGATTAGATCTATCTAGAAGGAGCAACTAAGAGTTTTTTATTTCTCAGAGTTTTTTTCTAGGGTTTTTGTTAACCCTACAATTAGTTTTCTATTCTCAATCTTATTTTTCTGACTATTAATAGTTTTCTAGGTAAATTCTAGACTAGTTTCAGCATTCTAAATTGACTGTTAGTTTTTTTTCTGGGGGAACACAACAACTTCTAGGTGATTACCAAATCTGTTCCAACATAAAAAGTTCTTTTTTAGGTTTCTTGCAAAGAACGGGTTTCTTCTGATTAACCACTTATAGAAATGGTAGGAACTAAGTTAAAGGCTCGAGGGGAAGGTGTTTTGGGGGCTATAAACATGATTGAAAGCACTTTTCATATCACCACTGTCAAAATTGATGGTTCTAATTACTCGGAAAGGGATCAGTCAGCTATGATGGCTATTGGGGACAAAGGGAAATTAGGCTATGTGAATGGGGATGTAAGGAAACCATCCAAAGAAGACCAATCATATGCCAAATGGGTTCAGGAGAATTATTTCGTCATGATTTGGTTGTGTAACTCTATGCAACCTCACATTATCCGAAAATACTTGTGGGAAAAAACTGCTAAGGAGATTTGGAAAGTTATGAAGGAAACCTACTCTTAGACACATAATGTTGCTAGGGCCTATGAACTGAAATGTAAAATAAATAATCTCAAACCAATCTCAGTTTACTTCTCTACTTTGAAATCCTTATAACATGAAATTGGTCGCTTAGAAACCATTGAGTGGGAAAGTCAGAAGAATGCAAAAACCTATAGAAAACAAGTTGAGACCAATAGGGCTTTTGAATTCTTAGCTAGTCTAAATTTAGAATACGATATTGTGAGACATCTCACCCAGAGAGAGTGTGACCTTGTCTTAGGCCAATTATTTAGTTCACAATGAAGAAAGTAAGAGAAATGTTATATTGCGGTTTTAACCTATGGAATCAGCTCTAGTAGTAGTGAAACCAAAGTTTATGAGTGACAAGGAAAGGGACATAAAGAGGGAAGATAAGAGGGAGTTAGTTTGTGACCATTGCAAGAAGCCGAAGCATACCGGGGACACTTGTTGAAAATTATATCCTCATCTAATTCTAACAAAGCTCAAAAACAAAAAGGGGAATGCCAATGTGGTTATCACTACTGAAGGTGCACCCTTATCTAGCACAACAACCACATCCCTAGACACTTTAGCTATTGTTCGAGAAGCTCTGACTCAGTTGGAAAGTGAAGTTAGCACTTCAGCACCCTCATCTCAACCACCAGTTATATCTGCTACTCTTACTTCAACATTTGCTCATCCATGTACAAGGGCTTTAGCATATCATGTTTCACCCCCAAGTAACAATGCATCTTGTTGGGTTATAAATTTAGGTGCCTTTGACCATATGACAGGCTTATTTTCCTTGTTTACTACTTATTGCTTATCCTCTGGCAAAGACAAAATATCCATTGCTGATGATTCCCTTGTTCCCATCTCTGAGAAGGGAGACATTAGGCTATCTAATTCCATCTCATCCTCAGTTTTACATATTCCTAAACTTAGTACTAACCTGCTTTCAATTAGTAGCATCATTAAAAATGAAAATTGTTCAATGGCTTTTTTTTCCTGATCGGTGTGTTTTTTAGGATCTGGAGACAATGAATGTGATTGGGATTGGACGTGAGACGAATGGAATCTACCTATTTGGAGGGCATCCACATAGGGAAGTTAAAGAAGTTGGAAGGTCTTTTGTTTCTCAATTTGTGAGCCAGATTATGCTTTGGCATAATCGGTTAAGTCATTTGTCTTTCAAGCCTTTAAGGAGTTTGTTTCTCAATTTATTTGAGTTAGTCCAGATGTCTAGTTTAAAATGTGAGAGTTGTGAAATTGCAAAACATTGTAGAACAACATATTCTTTAGACAATAAAAGTATTATTCCTTTAGAAATTGTGCACGCTGATGTTTGGTGGCCATATCACATCATTGCTATGGGGGGATAAAGATGTTTTTTGTTGTTTGTTGATGACTACACTCATTTCTCATTGGTTTATATTATGTACTCTCGATATGAGGTTCCTATCATGACTTAATCTTTCCATCAAATGGTTTTGACCCAATTTAGAGTCAAAATCAAAATTTTTAGATTTGATAATGCCAAAGAGTATTTTGCAAAACCTTTGGTTTCATATTTCCTTAACCATGGGGTTATTCATCATAGTACCTACACCGTACACCTCAGTAAAATGAAGTTGCTGAGGAAGAATAGGCATATATTGGAGGTAGCTAGAAGCATTATGCTAGACTCCAATGTTCCTATGTGTTTCTAAGGGATGCTATCCATATAGTTGTGTATCTCATCAACCAAGTTCCTTCACAAGTCTAGACATGAAAATTCCATTTAACTTATTATATCTCAATAAGGACATGTTTATTATTCCTCTTAAGAGCTTTGGATGTACTTGCTTTGTTAAGATTCTTAGACCTCATCATTCCAATTTTGATCCTAAAGCTTCCAAATATTTTGTTCTTGAGTATTGACAAACTCAAATGGGATATTCCTATTATGAATTTATTTCTAGGAAACTATTTATTTCTTAGGATGTCGCATTCTTTGTGGATGTACCCTACTATCATAGAGTTTCTTCTCAGGGGAAGAGTGGTGAGATGGGTTCTCCTACATTAGAAATCCCATTACCTGTCCCAATCATTGAAGGAGAGTGTAGAGAAGAGGGTTATCAAAAGTTAGAGATTTGAGGGTGTTCCACATGTAGTATAGGTAGGTTGATTTTAGTACTCAACAGTCTAGGCCAGCTCTAGTTTTTTCTACGACTCTAGATCCAGGTACCACAACTTCTTTACCTTCCACTACAAATGAAATACCTCCCATTGCAAAGTCTTATCCTCTTTTGGATGATCTTAATCTTCTAATTATAGTATGTAAAAGGAAGCATCATTGTATTTCATCTACAACACATTGTATTTCTCAATTTATGACTTATGATCATTTGTCGTCATTCTATAAATCCTTTTTGGCATCTATTTTTACTATTTCCATTCCCAAGACAGTGCAGAAAGACTTTTCAGTACATGAGTGGAATGATGCAATAAAAGTAGAAATGGATGCCTTTCTCAAAAAAAATACATAGGAGTTAGTTGATCAACCTAAAAGGAAGAAACCGGTTGGATGTTTATAATAAAACATAATGTTGATGGCTCTATTCAAAGGTATAAGGCTAAGATTAGATGTAAAAAGGTTTACACAAACTTGTGGCATAGATAATTTGGAGACCTTTTCACCAGCAGCCAAGATGAATACTATCAGAATTTTATTGTCTATTATAGTGAACTTCTCATGGCTATTGTTCTAGATGAATGTTAAAAATGCATTCCTCAATGGTGATTTACAAGAGGATGTGTATATGGAGTTATCTCCTAGATTCCATAGTACAGGAGTAGGGAAGAAGGTCTACTGGATGAATAAAACCTTATATGAATTGAAATAGTCTCTGAGAGCTTGGTTTAATAGATTTGGACTGGCTCTTGAAAATTTTGGCTATGTCCAAGCCCAATCAGATCACACCTTTTTCATTAAAAAATTGAATCATTCCTTGACTCTACTTGCTATATATGTGGATAATATTGTAGTAACAAAGAGTGATACCTGTGAGATTAACTCTCTTAAACAACTATTTCACCAAGAGTTTGAAGTCAAAGACTTTGAAGAACTACGTTATTTCTTGGGCATTAAGGTAACACAATCCAAACATGGGATTTTTGTCTCCCAAATGAAGTATGTTCTTGATCTTTTGGATGAAACTAGGAATCTAGGTGTTAAACCTTCCGACACACCTATTGAATAAAATCAAAAGATAAGTGCAAAAGGTGGAGAGCCCCATGAAGACAAGGTTATGTTTCAATGGTTGGTTGGGAAACTTCTTTATCTTTGCCTCACACGACCAGACATTTTTTATGCAATCAGAGTTGTTAGTCAATTTATGCATTCCCCAGAACCACTCACCTTGTAGATGAGAGGATACTTGCTTACTTGAAGAGATGTCCAGTCATAGGCAATACTCTTTAGAAATAATGGTCATATGAAGTCTTGCTTCTTGAAGAAGTAGTAAACAAAATGTTATTGCTTATTCTAGTGTTGAAACTGAATATAAATCCATAGAAAATGGTGTGGCTGAAGTGTTATGGTTAAGGTCCATATTTGAGAAATTGGGCATTGCTTATGAGAAGCCTTTGATGTTCTATTGTGATAATCAGGATGCTATTAACATTGCCCATAATCTGATACAACATGACAGAACTAAGCATATTCAAGTGGATACACACTTTATCAAACAGAGAGTTGCTTCTCAAGAAGTGCCTTCCATATATTGCCTCCAACATGCAACTTTTTAATCTCTTCACTATGGCAATTACAAAGACCAAGTTGGAAACAAATTTACGCAATTTGGGAATGATTAACATCTATTCCCAACTTGAGGGAGAGTGTAGAGATGTAGAGCAACAATGATTGTTGTTATATTGTTGTTAGTTTATTTATTGTGGTCCCCACTACTGCCTGCTTGCTTTAAGTTTTTATATTTGTTGTTAGGTTGTTGTTAGTGATGTTAGTGATATTAGTTATTTATGTTTATGTAAGCAGTAGGGGTATTAGTGTAATTGCTATGCTATTTATGTTTCTAAAATAAATAACTAAGTGGGGCGGCAACTTCTTGTTAACCCCACACTCTTTCTCTCATCTCTCTCCTTTGTTTCTCTCTTCTCTTTATTCTCTTCTCTTCTTCTATTTGTTATCTTTCTTATTGAATTTACATAAAAAATTGGACTACAATCCTCATCAAACAACTCAAACTGTCTTCAGATTTTAGTTCACTTTACTTCAGTTTATAGTTTTACACAATTTATAAAATTATAGGAGGTTCTTCTTCTTCAGTTTATAGAGTTTAGTAGTCTACATAGTTATAGGAAAATGAGAAAAATCATAAAAAACCAAGTTTGCACAACTACACTTTACCTTTTTTGTTGTTTAGTCGTTTAACTCGTTTTCATAGTTCACACTTTGCACTTCACAATAGTTGGAGCCTAGAAAAATGGAAGATAGAGTGCTAGAAACTTGGAACTTGGAAGAGTCATTTCTCTCTCTCTCTCTACCTCTACCTCTCTCTTATCTCGCTCTCTCTCTTCGCCCTATCTTCCTGCCACTGCCACTGCAAGTTGCAGTGGCGGCTCTCTCTCTCTCCCCCAGTCCTCCTGGCTCTCTCTCTCTCTCTCTCTCTCTCTTTCTCCCTCCCTTGTCTTCCCACCACTGCCACCGCTATTGCATGGTTCTGTGAATAATAATAATATTTTTATTAATTATTAATTAATTTAATATTTTTATAGTCATTAATTTTTTTAATTTTAATCGTTTCATTTATTAATTAGTAATTATTGATTTATTATTTTTTATTTGTATTGTTTTAATATTATTTTAAGGTTGAAAATTATATTTTATGAGATAATGCAAATTGTACTCAACATCCCCAAATGGTATGTTTTAGGGGTAAAATAGTAAAATCAGTAAATTTCATATGGTAAAGGTTTGATCCAACACAAACAAACTTATGGATTCAGATCCTTTAAAAAGTAGAAAAGCATTTATGCCTCTTTTCAGATTTCAAACACTTTTAATATCTTTTTAACTTTTCATATCTGAATTTTCAGATTTATCAAACGCCACCTTAGTGAGCACATTTTAAACATTCTATTAGTTAAGGATTGAAGTGGTTTCATGAAATCGGAACCGGTTTTCCGATTAAACCAATTGGTTAGTTGGTTTTCATCGGTTTTTTATCCAAAGTGGTTATGGGGGTATGACCAAACCAGCCAAGGTCCCGAGTCATGATTCAATCGGTTCAACCAGTTGATCCGAGCCGATTTTCTAAACACTGGTGATAATTGAAGAGGAGTCCAACTGTCTATATCTGTAAAAAGTATTGTGTAGAATCTTAAAGGTGGAGGGAGTTCAGTCGTCTCTATACCAAAAACAAAAGTATTAGACTACTAACCATACTCGGTTCAATTTGGGTTAATTACTTGAAAACCGAAACCAAACTGACCAATCAGGTTGTTTACATTTATTAACCGAGGCCGACCAAATGTTTTAAGAAGCTGACCAAATTGAATTGGATTAGATCAATTTGGTCGGTTTGGTTTTTGTGAACACCCCTAATAAAAGACCATCTGCCTACCTATTAGAAACAATACTCAAAGGATCAATACTTATGGATGCAAAATGTTCCTGTTATCAAGTTTTGAACTTGAACATATCTTGAAAGGGCATTAACTATTTAATATAACCACACGTCCTAAATCCCAATAATTATTGTATTAGTGACCCTAAAACTAATATGTACATCAATTATTTGACATTGATTGGAAAAAGTGATATGTTATAAGCTAAAGGGGCTAAAAGAACCGGGGCAAATTGAAAATGACTTGGTTTAAAGTATTAAGAAATTAATTAAACCCCCATAATTTAACAATGGATATGACACTAAACAGAACCAAATGACAAAATAGGATTCGTTTAAGCAACCTTATGGGGCAAGGATTAGATGATGATGATGATGATGCTTGTCTACTTATTATTAAGATTCTAGTTGTATTTTTAATGTGAAGATATTATATTTTCCTTATCCTTCTTTTCTAGTTAAGTACACTTGTTTCCTAGACAATAGTTTTTTTTTTTTTTTGAAAATAGTTCTTTGTAATAAATAATTACATGAAATGGAATTATTTGGTCCTTATGGAAGAACCTTCCAAATTAGTTGAATCTCAATGTTCAAACTGGTTATTTGGTCTTTTGGTTTCTGCTAAATAAAAGAAAATTCATTATGAGGTCTTTTGTTCTTGCTAAATAAAAGAAAATTCATCACGATTTAGAAACCACACAATTATAGAACCCTTTTTTAGGCTTATTAAGAATAATTGAATTATGTAACAACTGATAAGCCAAATTGATAAAAGGGTTGGTTCAGGACATAGTACATATTGTTGGAATTGTAGTTATAGAAAACCGGAGAGGTTCTTAAACGTATCTAAATGTTTTTTGCCCCAACTTAGTCGACTAAGTGTGTTATTGGGTTGTAGGTAAATTGGTTTTTCTAGGATACAAAAAAATCCTTGGGCAAAAAACTACAATCAGAAAAGTTCAATAATCTCCAAAAAAACCTTCAATGAGATAGTAGCAGAAATTTAGAATGAGAGAGACAAGAGTGTTTGTGCTAAGAATTTGAATGAAAACTTGTGTAAAAAAGCAGCTTGACTTACACCCTTTTATAGTCACTATGAAAAGAAGTGTGTATGTTTGAAGAGGCTCTTTCTACAGTTCACAATTAGTTAACGATCAATGACTATTAATGTTTGAACAGTGTCTCTTGATCAATTCTGATCAAGTTATGACTATTGGATTTAACTTAAAATATTAATGGTCATAATTTAGTCTCCTAAAAGTGTTCATATGTATCCTTATGTGCAGTTTAAGTCAAGGTGCAATTTTTCAAATCGTTATTTATGAATCACAAATCACAATTTACGATTTAGGAAATCGTGATTTGCAACTTCAGAATTGTGCTTTTGCAATTTATAAATCGCTTACAATTAGTGATTTGTGATTTCTATGCACATTGATTTTTGCACGATTTACAAATTACAAGTGATTTCTGCACATCATGATTTGTGATGAGGAACTTGTAATTTTTGTGCATCTCATCATATCACATCTCATCTCATCGTCTCATCACATCACACCTCATTGCGTATCACGTGTGACCTCAACACACCTCTATGTTATCATAAAGCATATAGTTCCATCTAAAGTGCATCTCATTGCGATTGCATAGTAGCAAGTCTCTCTATTTCTAAAGAATGTAAGCAAGTTCTTATGTGGGAAAAGACTTAAAAATGAGAAAAAAAAATTAAAAACAAAGTTTTTGTGGGAATTTTAAAACCATTTTCCAGAGTGAAAGTTTAGGTGTGCTCTATTATGTGATTAACCAATCGAATACCCATTGGATTTAATCTCCAAGCAAATTAGAATCTAACACTTACAAACCCTAAAGGTCTAGGTCAGGGACTCATACCTAATTTACCCCAATCTAACCCAAAACCCAATCCACTAATAGCCGCATTCACTATATTTTCCCTACTTTTTAAGTACCGCCACGCAATGTTTTTAACCCATTATTGATCCAAATGGTTAAGCCATTTGTACCATCACGCATTCATATTTCCAATTTCGATTTTTCTAAAACCTCGAAATTGATAAAAAAAAAATTATTGACTTAGTCAAAACTCATTTGACCTAGGTGGTTGAGCATTGACCCACATGATCCAGTCACTAGTTCATGATTTACAACTGAAAATGTATTAAAAACTTCATTTGCCAAAAAAAAATGTAATAAAATCTATTAAAGGCCATTGCACTCAATTGTCTGATTGGTTTTCTATTATTATTATTTTTTTGGGTAACTTTTTGAAAATGTATGCATTCCAAAGTGCAGAAGACAACTTGTAGAGATTTAAAAAATTAAAAAACTGAAATAAAAATATAAATTTGTTGTAAATCACACATGCAATAATCTAAATTAAAAGAAAAGAAATAGGAGAAAAGAAAGATTGAAGAGGAAAATCCTAACTTAATTATTCTTAATAATTCATATGTTATGCAATGAAAAATCATCATCTGTGATGTACCAAAGGCAGAAAACTCATGTGCTATGCAATGGAAAATCTTGAATTATTCTGTGTTAGAGGCAAAAAATTCTTGTGCTATGCAGCGGAAAAATTCATGTGCAATGGCGGAAGAATAGTTGTGCAATAATGAAAAACTTATTACGCAATAGCGGACAATCTCATGTGCAATGGCGAAAATTTTTTTTGTGCAATGGTAGAAAACTTGATTTATTTTGTGCTAGAGGTAGAAAACTTATGTGCAATAACAAAAAAAAAAAAAAAATCATGTGCAATGGCGGAAAACTTATTGTGTGATTGCAGAAAACTCATGTGCAATAGCGGAAAATCTTGATTTATTTTGTGCTAGAGGCGGAAAACTCATGTGCTATGCAACGGAAAAAATCATGTGCAATGACAAAAAACTTATTGTACGTTAGCGGAAAACTTATTGTGCAATAGTGAACAATGTGCAATGACGAAAAATTCATGTGCAATAGCGGAAAAATTAATGTCCAATGGTGGAAAACTTATTGTGTAATAGCAGAAAAACTCATGTGCACTAGCGGAAAAAAAAAGTGCAATACCGTGGACAAAAATTTTATGTGCTAGAGAGCGGAAAAACTCGTGTGCAATAGTGGAAAATTTACATGCAATGGTGGAAAACTCATATTCAATAGTCAAAATATTATTATGCAATGGCAAAAAACTCATGCAACAGTAAAAGTCTCCATGTGTAATGGCAGAAAACTTATTGTGCAATACTGGAAAATTCTATGCAATAGCAAAAAAAAATCATGTGCAATAGCGTGGACAAAAATTTCATGTGCTAGAGAGTGGAAAAACTCATGTTCAATAGTGGAAACAGCTAATGTGTAATAGCGGGAAAAATCATGTGCAAAAGCGCGAAAAACTCATGTGCAATGGCGGAAAACTTCATGTGCAATGGTGGAAAACTTATTTGTGCAATAGTGGAAAAATTCATATACAATAGCAGATGATTCATGTGCAATAGCGAAAAAATTCATGTGCAATGGCGGAAGAATAATCGTGCAATAGCAGAAAATCTTGATTTATTTTGTGCTAGAGACAGAAAACTCGTGTGCAATAGCGGAAAAGTTCATGTGTAATGGCGAGAAACTTATTGTGCAATAGCGGAAAAATTCATGTTCAAAAGCACAGACAAAATTCATGTGCAATAGCGGAAAATATTATTGTGCAAAATGATGAAAATGATGACAAGACTGAAAATTAGAAAATGCAAACAACATATCAGATGCAAAATGTGATATAATAATTCAAAAAATATCATCTAAATATTTTCGATTTAGCTTAATCGTCATTTCTTACTTGATCACTCCCCATGTTGGGAATCATTTCTCTTCACATTTTTACCACACTTTGCATTTTTCTTTTTATTACTTATCTTTTTTGTTGTTTTTTTATTTTTTAATTTCATTTATTTTTTGGTGCACAATGAATAACTAAATCCCTTTTTGGAAGACTTTTGTAGTGGTGTGGCTTGAGCTTCTTCTTTGAGACATTTGTGTTCGATTCGAGTGTCAAACACCATGGGCTGCCCGCATTTTATCTCTCTCTTCTTTTCCTTTTCTTCTTCTTCTTCTTCTTCTTCTTCTTCTTCTTCTTTACTTTTTCTTTGTAACTTCCAAAGTAGACAAACAATGCAACTCAGACATAAAGGAGATGGAAATTTTTATCTTCTTTTTATTGTACATTTTTCTAAGAAGCTACGAGACCGAAACATGAGATGTTACTAGCATTGATTCATGACAGAACAATTATGTCCAAAGGGACCCATATCACGCCTTGGCAAGAGATAAAAGTATTTTGCCCCTCTTCAAAAGAGTTGATCGAAACCTTAGCAACAATAAAGGTATCTGCATCGAAAATGCAAAAGAGACAATCATATATTCACTTTAGGAAACACCTGGTCTTTATGGGAAACCGACCCGGTTCTTGGTTAACAGGAGGATTTGTGATGAGAGATGCTTAATTGAAGAAGGTTCAGAGCAAAATCCCTCATCATTACCATCCAGGTCTATCCTATGCTAAATTACCAATTGTTAAAGGATCAATGAGGACTTAGTGAATGAGACGAAACGTGGTATAGGACGGGGGATGTGAAATGAAGGGTGAAACTCTCAAAAATTCATTTACAATGGGAAACCAGATGCTCAACCTTCATGTAGGGCTGTTATTTTCTCCTCATCATCATTTTTTTTTATATTCACTCATTCCTTTTGCTTTTTCTCCTTTTTTCTTTTCTTTTTTTTACGTACTCTTCACATTTTCCAATATGAACCATGTTTCTTCACTGATCATGGTGGACTTCACATGTTAGAGAATCGGCAAACAAATACTCAAGCCAACTGATTCAAAAATGATTTGAAACATATATTTGCCCTAGTTTTTTTAAACCTTCTTCAAATATTTCTCTATCATTCTCCCTACTTTTTCATCTGTCCCAGATTCCTTAGTTTGATCTTCTTTGACTGTCATTCCCTTGAAGCTTTCCAAATTTTTCATACTTGACCATTCCCCCATACTAAGTTGCCCTAGTCTCTTCTTTGCTCTTTCCTCTTTTCCTTTTTTTCACTTATTTTTATTTTTATTTTTATTCTCTTTCCTTTTTTCATTTTTTCTTTTCTTTTTTTTTTGTTTAGGCCCTGCAAAAAGGCACACCAGAAATTTAGCTAGTTTACCAAGGAAAAGGTATTTATGCATGGCTCAATCGGGCTAACAAGCAGGTTTTAAGTAATAATAGGGTCACTTGAGAATTAAGACGACCAAAGGTGGCCTCCAGTCCTTACTTTTATCAATTGGTGAAGCACTAGGTCATGATGATATCCTTGCTCCGTGCTAGCTCTAGGGAAATTAGTAGATGATACATACTTAAATGGTCAAAAAATGCCCTAGTTCAAGGATATTTGGGTGCTCACGGAAAAAGATTAGGATGTAGGCTTAGGGTTGTTTGAATGTTTAGTGAGGTGGGTAGGGGTGGGCATCAATGTTTTTATTCATTGGACTATCCCCTTTCTTGAGTGTTTCCATATGCGAGTCAATGATTGTCAACTAGCTTTTTACGAAGACATGTCTTTGTGATTCATTGCAAATCCCCAATTTTTTAGGCTTCAATTATGCATCTTTCTCAGAAAAGGGAATCTTCATCTTTTTCTAAGGGTAACGAGACCCAATGGAGTTTATTGTTCCATCATGAATAAGTGGTTTAGGAAAAAGCAAATGATAGAAAATGATTGGGAAAAACTAGTAATTTATTGAAGGAAAAGGTCGGACTCGTGAGATGGGATGCTCTACGTACCCCTGTGAGAGGGATCAGGCCAAACGTAGTTCAGTGTGTGTCTTTGAATGACACGGAAATAGAAAGGGATAGGCACTATGTACAATGACGCAAAGATGCTCTTGATAAATGTGGAAGTAGGGTAGAGAGCATTGTCTCCCTACTCCGGAAGTTGCGTTTAAACTGATGAAGGTACCCTACTATCAAAGCCGACACTGTTGCCTCTGGGCTTGGTAGGATTGCCGCTTAAAAGATGTAAACGGTTTTAAGAGAGACTTCAAACATGATAAAGAATTTGGGCTGAACCGCAATGCTTTTTGAATTTTGGATCTTCAAGAATAACCTCTTCCGAAAATGGACATCAATTATATCATTGTGCATCATTATCTCATATTTTGCTTATTCTTCTATGTCGTAACTTGGGCATCTTTCCTTTCTTTCGTTTTTTTCTTTTTTTCTTCTCTTTTGCCTCTCTTTTGTTTTTAGTTTTCCATTTATCCCTTTTTTGTGTTTTTTTTTTTGTTTATTTTCTTATTCCTTTGCATACATCTTCTTCATCTCTTTTTTTCTCTTCTTTTATAATGATTTGGTTTTTTATCATTTTTTCTTTTTTTTGTTCTTTTTTTTGTTTGATAATACATTTATTACATTTTACAAAACTTCGGTTTATTAAAACAAACTCAAAGAAAACAGGATTATCCTCATCCTTTTTTCCTCTAATTTTTTTATTATTTATTGTCCTTATGATAATTTTCCTCATTTCCTCTTTTTTTTTTTATCTTTTCCTTCTTTTGTTTTTGTATTTTGGTTTTTTCCTTTTCTTGGATTTTGGGTTTCACTTCCTTTTTTGTATTTTTTTTATTTTGAATTATTCTTCTTTTTGCATTTTATTTGGATTTTGGATTCTCTTTTTTTTTGTATTTTGTGCTTTTTTTTGGCTTTCGATATCTTTTCATTTTTTATTTATTTCTGAACTTTTATCTTATCTTTATTCTATTTACTTTTTTTAATTTTGATTCTATTATAATAATTCTTTTTACTTTTTACTTGTTTCTCTTTTTTAATTTCATGTTATCACTCTACACGGGTCCCACATTTTACAACTTAGCTATTACTTATCTATTATCTCTTTTTTTTTTTACTCTTTGATTAATCTAAGGTGACTTTATTTGTTGTTGTTTTTATTTTTTATTTTTTTTTCTTTTTCTTTTCTCTTCTTTTAGATCTTTAATTCTTGTTGTTTTTTATTAATATATTTTTTATTTGTTTATTTGTGTTATGATTAATTTCCTTAATTACCCTAAAGAAATATTCAGAAATTCTCTTATTTAAATGATTTTTGTTTTCTTTCTAATTCATTTTTTTATTTCTTTTTCTTTCTTCATTTTTATTTTTTTCTTTTCTTCTTCTTTTTTTATTTTTATTCCTTTTTCTTTTTTCTTTTTTCTTTTTTCTTTTTTCTTTTTTCTTTTTGTATTTCAACTTTTTTCTGATTTTTTTGAACTTCTTAATTGATTTTCCATATATTCATAATTTTTTTATTTATAATTGTTATATTATGCTTTTTATTTCATTTTGTTTTTTCTAACACATCACTTTATTTTTGTATTTTTCAGAAATTTGTTTTTGTTTCTTTTTCTTTTTTTTTTATTTTTTTGTTTTCGTTACATTTTTTCTTTTCTTTTTCTTTTTTTTTTCCTTTTTTTTCTTTTTCTTCTCTCTTTCTCTCTCTATCTGTGTGTGTGTGCGTGCGTGTGCAAGTTGAATGGTCGATACAGGCATACCCCTTGTGTTACCATTTGGGACTAAAAATATACTTTTTGCAACACCAGTAAGGTAGCTTCTTAGTATGGATAAGAGTAAGACCAAACAGAACTAGGCAATTGATGAACCATGTAATCCTTCATAGAAGGAAATTTGTTTTTGTTCAATGGGTATAGAAGTGATTGTAAGAGATGCTTCAACGTTAAGAATTCACGAAGCAGCATACAAATTACAGGTATTGCCCCATCAAGAAATAGTGTGACATGGCAGCAATGTTACCCCCGTTCAAGAAATAGTGACAATCATTGTTCACCAATTATCTTGTTATGAACTCAGGATGCTAGAAAGGTATGTCAAAAAGATAATATGTAACTTCTAATTACCCTTATTAGTTCATATTGTAATCTTCGACCTACTTTTTTTTCACTTCGACTTGGTGTTTAGAGTCATTGCACATGTTAATGGTCCACTGGTCAAGTTTAGAAGTCCTGGAATTGGACCAACAGATAGAACCAAGGCAGCAATAGGTGGTTAGCTTGAGCTTGGAGCAAGTTCAAGGTATTGGTCAGACCTAATTGGTTATAAACACGGTTCAAAACACACACACACAGAATCAATGTTTTTTTCCCTGATGCACAGAAAAAAAAAAAAAGCACTAACCGTAATGATATTTTGAACCTTGGGTTTAAAGCAAGTTGAAATAGCAGAGTAGACATCCATGGAGAACAAAACATAAAAATGAGGGTGACTGGATTCGTCACTTTGCTTGCACATTGTTTCTCTTCAATCTCCTTTAATAACAACTGATTGTTGTAGCAGTTAAAACATGTGACTTCTGGATGGAAGTAAAATGGCATGGAGGCTTCAGTTGATAGAATGTTGATGCCTTGGTGATTGTTACCTCCTCTCAACTACCATTGGTAATTCTATGGGGAGAGATAATGGCCTAAGGGCTACATGCTTGACCTTGTGGAGAGGCTGAGCTAAAGCAAATGCTGAACCAAAGCAAGTCTGCATTCAAGTTCAGTTTTGTGGTCATTTGGTTAAGAATTATCTTTTTGTACTACAAATGACAGCAAATTTGTTATTTCCTAACATGTTTGCATTTAAAATGGGAGAAAAAAATTTGCTTTCCAAAAATGAAAAAAAAAACTTTTGCACTCGAAGTTGGTGAGTGCAAGAAAGTTCCAATTTTGAAATCACAACTTGCAATTTTACCTAACACAACCTTTTAGAATCCTTAATATATAGAAATAGACAGAGCACACATGGTTCAATAATATGAGAAGGATAGAACTCCTTGGCCCCTAAGTCCAACTTGCCTTGATGAATTGTACCATTTTATCGAAGATTAATGTTACCTCATTCAGATGGCACATGAAGAGGAAGAAGTATATTTCTCAACCTAAATCCTTTTTCTGATGATAGATTGCCACCTTGTATTGGTATTTTCCCGACTGATATTAGCTATTCAAGTTTGCAAGTCTTTAATATAAAAGTTTGCCCAAAAAAAGAGTTAATAACACAAAAACACATGCGAAGGGTTTGGGGCTGAAACTTGCCTTGTATAGAGGATAGTGAAAGGATGATTAGATGGCTCAACTAGCAAATCCATTCTATGATTTCACGCTCAAAATCCACCCAAGCCAGGCCCAATATTCTTGAAGTCACGCAGTTGCACACCGTCACAACTTAATAAATTGTAAAAATCCGTTTACCAGAAATTAGAGCGACATCAAAAATGGAACTTAGCCAAACTACCATTTGCACTACACTACCATCTTTAACGAAGTAGGCCAACTCTAACCCAGAAACATCATAAGTCTGTCTGGACTACCTTCTCACAAGTCCCAGCTCCAGACTTTCATGTCTCTACTGATACCAGTGTTTCTGTAGCGTCTCAGTGCAACACTGCAATCCACAGGTATTGGGTACCCAGTTACCTGGGCATCCTATCTCAATTCACCCATTATTACCAGACTAAATGGGGCAGCCCAGTGCACGAGGCTCCCACCAATGCAGAGTCTGGGGAGGGACAGATCCCTACACATACACAGAGGCTGTTTTCCAAGACAGCTTGAGAAAATTCTTACCAGACAGCTAAGCACAAAATGCCATTGTGTTTATTTTGTTTACCACTCAAAGCACCTTGAGAATTATTTCTTCTAAAAACAATCCAAGCACCCTTAATAATTTCTTGGAGTGCTTGAGAATTAATCTACGCCTTCATAGATTAGAATTTCTAGCCATATTTCTGTAACTGTATATGACAATGTATTCTGGATCGAAGAAAGGCTATTTCACAAATCATTCTGTCCGTAGTTTCTTTCCATCTGGTGGAAGAGCCTAGATATACAAAGCCATATTTCTTCCGACATCGTATTACCACAATGTGTGGCTAAGGCAGAGATGACATCCAATGTAAATTTATGAACCTCAGGTTTTTCTGCCATACGTATTAGCATTGCCATCCAAACCTCTGGGGCTAGCTTTACTGCTTGATAGAGAGACTGAAACCCTTTTAGCACCCTTCTGATCATCTCATGTCCCTGCATAGGATCACAACCTTAATGAATATAATACAAACTTAAGAAAGATTGCGATGTTGAAGCAGTGCTTTAAAAAAAAAAAGTGAACGGTAGAAAATTTTCCAAGCAATGTACACCATCATCTATTGTGTGTATCAGATATCCTGCGTACCATACCAACCCAGAAATATGGTTGATCAGTTGATGTACCAAACAGAGCTATCTAAGCCAAGTGTAAATCCATATTGTTGTTATTCCAACCTTGCTTAAACCTAGTTTAAGAAAAACTTGAACAAACTAGGATTTACAGCCAGACATAAGCTTCACAATCACAATTGTAATACTAAAAATAATACTACCAATAATGAGGTCAATCATGATGCCAGAAAGACATGATACCAGAAAAACTTATAACCAATCAACCAGCATTATGAAAGTGGTAACCAATCAGGTGGGTTTCCATCAAAATTCAAGGGGGTTTTTTATTAGTCAAAGCTTTTCAATCATCATGTCTTTCCTTCATCATAGACTTTTCTACTAATAATTATAACAACAAAAATTGGTGTTTGTCAAAAAAAAAAAGTGTTCTCATTTAACAATTGTACCTATAAGACAAATGTTACCTACCATAATAAATATAAGTCAAAGGCCTCAACCAAGCCTTATAATCATAAAATGGATGCTGAACTGAGGATCTATCAATTCCAGCTAAACCTGCCCCAAATGTTGGGTTTGATCACTCCAGTTTGGTTTTGAGTCTAAGCCATGTTGTACCCTTAGAAGAACCTATATTGACATTGATCAGAGAAAAAAATGCAATGCACTGAAGAATTTCAACCAAGTAACCAACAGACTTCCTCTTTTTGGACTACTTTTCTCTATCTTTATTTATGTAGGTTGTTGCCCCATGGGATATGATAGACCTTTATAGTTAGAAACATCCAACAGGATCATCTAGGTGGCAATCAACAATAAAGAGGTGCAGGGTGGGAAATCAAGGCATGTGCTTTAAAGGAGGTATCATGAACTTCTTTTTGATGAGTGAGGTAGTGACAAACCTTCCACTCCACCAAAACCCACAAGGAATGGTAAAAAATGAAAAAGAAAGTGCAATCTAGATATTTGACTGATCATTGGGATGGTCAGTGCATTCAGTATTAGAAAGCATGAGAGAAGAGAAGAGAGGATTGTACAGTTTGGGAGTCAAAAAGTCAATGGGTGGCTGCCCATCTTATTATTTATATTAGGGCAACCATAAATAAATGTGAAAGGACAGTACTGACACTGACACACTAAAAGTACATAAAAAATACAGAAAAGACAACACTCCCCCTCAAGTTGGGTCATAGATATCTATCATTCCCAACTTGTTACAAAGTTCAGTGTGACTAGGGGCAATAAGTACATCAGCTAACTTGCCCACTTCAATATGCTTTGCCCGATCATGAAGGAGAGGATTGTGGGCAATTCTGGTAGCAGCCTTATTACCAAAATACAATATCATAGGACCAGTAAAGGGATGCCCCAACTCAATGAACATGTCCTTCACCCATAACAGTTTAGTAACTCCATGTGCCATCGCCCAGTACTCAGCTTCAGCACTTGACCTGGCCAGAACCAACTGTTTCTTACTCCAAGTTACAAGGTTGCTTCCTAAAGGTGCAGTACCTAGAGGTTGATCTTCTGTCATCTAGGGAACTGGCCCAATCTGCATTTGTGTAGGTTTCAATTTTCATGTGTCCATGATTAACAAACAAAATACCTCTCCCTAGGTGTTTCTTCAAGAACTTCAACACCCTTTCAACATCTAAATTATGTGTGGATTTAGGGGCATGCATATATTGAGTTATTGACTAAGCATGCCAACAGCATAAGCAATGTCTACTCGAGTCATAGAAAGATACAACAATCAGTCATTCACCCAACAAGTCTCTAGAATTGTCTCACATCAACCACAGTTTCCCCTTCAGCATCTCCTAACTTGTGATTAGGTTCATTGGGAGTGTTAGCTGGCTTACACCCAAGTTTACTAGCATCCTGTAGGAGATCCAAAACTTTCAGAGTTGAAGATACCCTTTTTTTTATCTAGAAATTTCAATCCCAAGGAAATACCTAAGAGGACCTAGATACTTCAAATTGAGAAGCAAGAAACTGCTTTAACTTCTTAGTTTCTAATTCCCAGTCACTTGTAATGATAATGTCATCTACATAGACAATAAAGAGTGCAAGTTTGTTGCCTCCCTTCTTGACAAACATAGTACGATCTGATTGGCCTTGTTTGAACCCCATCTATTGAACTGCCTTGTTGAAATAACCAAACCAAACCCTTTTTTATAGTAAATGTAAAAATTCCATTAAAAAGAAAAGAAGTATTACAAGCTAATCAGGTGTTGAGGCAACACCTACAAGCAGAACCAAAACAGAAAAAAAAAAAATCCAAATTAAAAAATTTGTAAGCACAAACTTTCAAATTCTGGCAATACCAAGACCCAGTCTGAAAACAGATTTGCCAACAGCTACCACTGACCAATCCAAGTTCCAAGCTTTATCTCCAAGTCAGTCTGGCTTTCTTACTACCTCTGAGCTTTGGCCATAATGAAAAGATCTCTAAAGCAAACCTTGGCTGAAAGTTTCTTACCCCAAACAAAGTTGTGAAGAGATCCAACCCATAAATGACTTCTTAAGGTGGCACACTTTCCCTTCTAAATCTCCATTCAAGAAGGAATTCTTCACATCAAGTTGATGAAGATGCCATCCCAGACTGTCTGGTAAGGATAATAACACCCTTACGAAGTTCATTTTCTCTACAAGGGTGAATGTCTTCCAATAGTCTACACCATATGTCTGTGTGAACTGTGAAGCCCTTAGCTACAAGCCTCACCTTATACCTTTTAATGGATCCGCCAACCTTGTTCTTCATGATGAAGTCCCACTTTTACCCAATAGGCTCCTTCCCTTTAAGAAGATCCACTAATTCCCATGCGTGATTCTTGTGTAGGGCATCAATTTCTTCTTTAGTTTACACACCTTTCTCAGTAAGGTGTGCAAACTCAAGAAGGCCATTTATGGACTTAAACAATCTCCCAATGCATGGTTTGATAGATTCAGTGAAGTGGTAAAAAAAATCACATGAAACAATGTCGAGTCAATCATTCAGCATTTAACTATGATTTAGGTGCTAAGAAGAATTTATTGGTGGTATATGTAGATGACATTGTTAATACCATCAATGACAAGTTGGGGATTGATAGGTTGAAGACCTTGCTACATGATCACTTCCAGACAAAGGATTTTGGTAAATTAAACTATTTATTGGGGATAGAGGTAGCAAGGTCTAAGCATGGTATTAATTTATGTCAAAGGAAGTATGTCCTTGATCTGTTAGAGAATATGGGATTGTTGGGTGCTAAACCAACTGAAACACCCATGAAACCAAATGTCAATTTGAGTAGCGCTGCAGGTGAGGAGTTTGAAGACCCTAGAATGTAGAGGAGATTGATGGGTAAGTTGAATTACCTAACCACTACTTGGCCAGATATCTCATTTGTAGTTACTGTGGTGAATCAATTTATGTAGAGACCTCAAGTTCCACATTGGGATGTAGTTATAATAATTGTAAGGTACCTTATGGGATCTCCAAGTTGTGGCTTGTTATATAAGAGTGGAGGAAGTCTTGAGTTAGAGGGATACACAAATGCTGATTGGATTGGTTCAATATCTGATAGAAGGTCTGCTACAGAGCATTGTACCTTTCTTGGGGACAATTTGGTGACATGGAAGAGCAAGAAGCAAACTATGATGGCAAGAAGATATGTAGAAGCTATATATAGAGCCATGGCACACACAACATGTGAACTAATGTGGTTGAGGAATCTCTTGCAAGAAATGGAGTACCCAATCCATACCCCCATGAAGCTATATTGTGACAATCAACTTCCAGTCCACATTTCTTCCAATCCAGTTTTCCATGAGAGAACAAAACATATAGAATTTGATTGTCACTTTGTGATAGAGAAGGTGCTCAGTGGAGTGATAAGTACTGCATATGTAAACACAGGAAGTCAATGGGCAGACTTGTTCACCAAGGGGCTGAGTCGAGGAAGAGTGGATTACGTATGTAACAAGTTGGGACTATATGACATACACTCACCAGCTTGAGGGGGAGTGTTAGAGTCAGCTGTATAGGGGTAGTTTGGTCAATTTTCTCTATGCTGAGTGTGGTTTACTATCTATTATAGTTTGGTCTAAGTGTTTTGTTTCAAACTTAAATAGGGGAACAACTGCCTTTGTGCTTTTAATTAGAAACTTATAAATAAAATCTGTCCAACTAGAGAGTGATTGACTTCTCTAGTTCAAACCAGCCTTCCTTCTCTTCTCTTCTCTTCTTCTCCTTTCACTCTTCTCTCCTTTTCCTCTGTTATTCTATAACTAAAACTGGTACACATCTGAACTTTATCACTAATAATATCATCCATTGTAATGGATGAGAAAGTTTCCAAGGATTTCAGCCACTCTCATCATAATAGTCTCCATTAGAGCCTCCCCACTTCTCTCCTTTTCTAAGAATATTTTTGAATTCCCTCCGTCATAATAGTCTCCATCTGTAAGCTGCAGTCATTCAAAAGATAGGAGGATGGTCCCCATTCCCCAAGTGTGCCTAAGGAGATTTTTAGACTTGGGCTAGTGTTCAAGGGAGCATTAAAGCAAAAATCTTATGGAGATGTGTTCCTTTTGGAGTATGTTGGGAAGTGTCGAAAGAAAGAGAATTACTATTGAAGGAAAGATAAAGAGCAAGGAGAGGCTAGATGCAAGCATTGGAGCAAAGCTTATGGATTGTGTGTTGATTCTCCCTGATTTTGAAGGCTTTAAAGGAGAAGGATTTGCATCGAATTTTTGGAGTACGGTGAATATTTCATATTCTGAAAAGATATTGTGTTTTTAAGTCTTTTGGTTGTGTATGGTTTGGCAACACCTTGTCACCAAAATCTCTTGTACTCGGCTGTATTTTATTGAATTTCTTTCTTTATTTATCTTCAAAAAAGAATATCTACCCATATTGGAGACAAGAGATAACACCAAGGAAACAAGGATGTAACTAAGGCCATCAAGGACATTCTTTCAAATAAAGATGAAGAGGTGACTCAAGGAGAAGACGGAGCTGAAGCAAGTTGGAATATTGAGAAACATATTATGGATGAAGACATGTGTAAGGTTGCTAACTGTGTTGTTTACATGGAGTCAAGCTCTTTTAACCCAGCAAGAATGATGAGCCCAAAAAAAAAGAGAAAAGAAGAGTAAAAAAAAGAAAAAGAAAAAAAAAAGAGAGAGAAATGTAAATATATTCTAAGTTTGGAAGTTTGGTAGTAGGATCCCAAATAGTTGTTTTGGATAGCTGTGTAGTCAATTTGGGTCCAGGGGTATTTTTGTCATTTTATAGTTTAGATTCTGGTCAAGGGCAGTTGGGTGCTTCTTTTGAGTTTTGATTTCTTGGATGTTTTCACTGTTGTGTAGCAAAGTTACCTTCCTGCCCCTCGTTTTGCTAATACATCAGCAAAACCGTTTGTCCTTTTAACCTAACTATGTTGCACACCCATATCTTGAATCAGCCACTTGAATCTCTTTTTTTCATTATTGAAAATCCAGAAACCCTTTTCTTTCTTTTGCAATTATTCTACTACTGACTTTGAATCACCTTCTATAATCAGCTTTCTTAATTCTTACATTCAATTCTTTGCCTCTTGCAATCCTTCCATGACAGCCATAACTTCAGCCCTTAAAGAGTCACCTACTCCAATTGGGCCTGGATATATTAAGGAGTTAGTTCTGAAGGGAGGAGGAGGGGAACATTCTATGGGTTTATGCTTAAATCTTTTTAGTTGGCTTCCCCAACAAGCCATTGATTCCTATAAAAGAGAAAGGGGTTGTTTCTGTGGAAGTCTGTTTTTTTTTCTTTTACTTGAGATGTAGCTCAGCCCCAATTAGGATTTTCAAGTATCAAGAGTGGGGTTTTGAGCAGTCATGAGTCAACCCATTGCATGCCTTCCAATCCCTCTATCATTACGTGTCCATACCGGAGGCCAGCTTAATGCAATTATTAGTGTAGCAAGGAACCCTACATCAAGTTTAGTTCTGAAATCTATAAAGATCTTTTGTTTTTGTTGTTTCATCTTTGTATTGCTGTGTTTATTATTGTTCACTTGAAAGTACTGCACGTAACTTGCTTGCCTGCTCACATCAACATGTGACACGAAATGCAAACCAATACTTCCCTATGAGCTTGGATTTAGTTGAAATTCCATCATAAGGGCAACATATTCAGTCAACAGAAATTTAGATTGATGAAAAATACCTCAGATTTTGGAAGATCCCTTGTTTCAAATTTTTCATCAAATATGCATGGAAAAACCTCTAGTAGAAAGGTATCCGCTGCCTTAAGTATATCCCTAACAAGGAAAACCTGGACCCTACGACCCTTTTCAGATAGAATAAAATGGAACAGATCTTCCGTGGCAGTAACAACAGCATGCATGTCAAGGGACCATCCAGAAAATTTTGAGGCATCAGATGGTCCTGACGCTTGTTCAGAGATAGCTGCAACCTGAAGCAAAATACCAAATTCAGATGCATGATAGATGGAGCATGGTAGGGACAAGAAAAGTCCAAGCTTACAGCCTCATTCTATCTATAATGACGACATATAATATTAGTTATTAGATCAAGTTGCCTCTAACTTATGGTAATAGGGACAAGAAAAAAAAGAAGCATAATCAAATCTAGATGGTACCCATGATGCAAATGGGTATATAGATCTTCCAGCGGCCATCACAGTTTACAGCTGGTTTACCACTAGCAGCAACCAAGAAGAAGAAGACTTTGCCATACTTATCTCTTGTGGTCTTCATAGATTAGAGTTGCCATTGACAGCCATGGAGAAAAGGTTCCCTATTTTCAGTCTCCCATTTTGTTCTTTTACAGTTTTATTCTGTCAACTTATTTCCACTAAAAGTTTTTTTTTCAAAATTAATATTGTTCTGGTCACAGTTTGAACTGAATACCAGTAAACAGCTTGAATAGTTGGTCTGAATGGGGTCAACAGGTTTTTATTAGTTGATGGGTTTGAGACTAAACCAGACCACCTTGGCCAAGTGACAGGTCAACCAGTGCAATCATCCAGATCAACAACAGGTTAAAAACAGTGGTTGAGCTCACCCATCGCATAAGACTCTGGATACACCCTACCATTTTTCCCATCCTACTCTAATTCTATGGGTGGCATCCCCCTCAATCTCTACTTTGTGAAGAAATAGTTGGTTAGCCACGAGTGTGGGGTTCCATACTGATGTGGACGCTTTATTGGGAAGAAATATCGCCGCCGGCAGCAGCAGTAAAGGGAGCAAGATTTGCTGATTCTCATCTTATCTAATTCTAGCTAGATACAGTTCTTATCTTATCAGTTCAGTAGTATGGATTAATAGGGAGTCTTATCTTATCTTATCTTATCAGTTCAGTAGGATAGATTATTAGGGAGTCTTCCTAATTAGCAAGGAGTGGATTAGTAGGGAGTCTTATCTTATCTTATCAGTTCAGTAGTATGGATTAGTAGGGAGTCTTATCTTATCTTATCAGTTCAGTAGGATAGATTATTAGGGAGTCTTCCTAATTAGCAAGGAGTCTTCCTAAAAATAGGACTCTTATCTTCTTGTAATCTCCTATTTAAGGAGCTGATGATATTCAATAAAGGCATCGAAATTTTCAGTCAAGAAAGAGAAGAGGAGAGTTGGTGATCTCTTGAACAAATCACCATTAAGGCGCCAAGATAGGTTCCTCAAGAAAAGGGAGGAACGAGGGAAAACAGGAGGTTTTCCCCGTGGACCGACCCGTGACAAGATCGCGGGCCCATAACACATACCCACACTCAGGCTCTAGTGTGAGTGGTTTCATACCCACACCTAGTAGTTTCTAATTTCTTTTATTAGTAGTTTCTAATTTCTTTTATTAGAAGTTTTTAATTTCTTTTAAGTTGGGCTGGCTGGCATTATTGTTTATTTCCACTATAAATAAAGATGTGTATGGGGCGGCAGATCATTAACCACCGAACCCCTTCTCTCTCTCTCTCTCTCTCTCTCTCTCTCTCTCTCTCTCTCTCTCTTTCTTCTCTTCGAACCTGTATTACTTCTCTAATACAGTAAACAGTTCTTCTTCTTCTTCTTTCAAGTCTTTGTTATGAATTATTGAACCAAGGTAATTGAAGAGGTCACATTGAGTTATCTCTTGGTCTCCAATCCTAAATGTACCCTGGTTAGCACTGCTATTATTATTAAATTAATAGGAATGCAAACCAAGGCACATTTAAGATTGAAGACCAAGAGATAATTCAATGTGACCTCTTCCATTGAATTTGTTTCCCTGCTAAAACTCCCACATGAGAAAGGATTATAATTGTTTGAAACCAAAATCTGTACCTATATGCCAAATTCAGTTCTGCCAAGCAAATAGTAAACTGAATAACCAAGAAAATACAGATGTGGGGGCCTAAAGGCATCAATAAATACGTCAGTTTTTTTCTGCAGATTCAGTGAGAAAATATCGCAACATGTAAAAAAGCCACAAAATTTGTTCCAGAAAACATGCGAAAATGCTCACAATATATTAGATTTCACACCAAAATATCACATATAATCAAGTATTCCCACCAGAGTAGAGTACCAATAACAAATATGACAGGATGGGGGCCAAAGATGTCCATAAGGCCTTCCTCGGAGCAAATATGCTCACCATGAAATCAACCAATTCAAGGTGGCATCACATATTGAAGAATTTGGAAACAAAAGGTGAGACCTCATCATCCAAAATCTAGAACACACTGCAAATATAAATTGAACTGTACATTACAAATGCCAACAAGGAGAAAAGCCCACCAAACGTTCAAGTCGATTCCACCTGATGGATCCATCATTACAGATAAGAAGCTCTCTGAGTATTTTCCTCATATCCGGATTTGAGTCAGCAAGAAGTCTCATTATAACAAAAGGATATGCACTCTCCACAACTTTGAACTCAGGATCCAATGCTTTTGCAGTCCCTTCAAGCGATCCTAAAGCCCTTGTTACAAGTGCATAATCTGGGGGAAGAGAGAAGTTAAATTCATACATGACATCATACAGCTGGTTCATTATGCCCTGAAATCAGATAAAAATCAGAAAGTTGGTAATTTGCTTTTCAAGAATTGGTAAAAATATGGCAATTAGTTGCTGCATTAGCAGAATAAAGAAATTATAAACAAAACCTTGTTTATGAGACTATCAAGGTGAGGGTAGCTAATTGGGTGTTGATAAAAAAAAAAAAAATTGAAGGGTTTACCCGTTGATGGCATAATAAAAGGTTGGGCAGCAGTGGCCAGTGTTGAAGATTTTGTGCAGATTTGTTAGTTGTTTTTGTTTATTCTCTGTTTAGATAGTGAGTGGGGACAACAGCACTCTTGTTGGGACCCTTTGGAGTGATGTTTTTAAGTTTTTTATACAGTTTTATGAGTTAGCCGCCCTATAAGGGCATATTAGTTATTGTACTTATTTTTTGTTAGAATGTTGGAGTGATGTTCGGCTGATAAGAGTTCTTATTAGCCCATTCTTATGTTTAACTTATCTTGTAACTGGGCTTGTGTTAATGGGCCTAATCTTGTTTAATGATTTAAGTCATCTGGGTGTCCCATCACTAATCAGGGGCATCCCAGTAATTTCTTGTACCTTGTACTATATTCATCTATAAATAAAGGACTGGTCGACTGGATAGTACAGTTCAACATTCTCTTCAGTTCTGTGGTTCTCTTCTCTTCCTTGCTACTTCGAGTATAGCTCTTCAGATTACATTTTTTACTTAAAAGTATAAATACCAATGGGAGAGAGGGCAGCCAGATCTGATTTTCTCTTTCTTTCTCAACTTCTTCTCTTCCCTTTCTCTTCTTCCACAAGAAACTTCTTTTCTTTGCAGATTTTGGATTCAGCAGATTTCTACTTGGTATCAGAGCCAGGTTAGGGTTTCTTGGAGTTCATCCATGCAGTCGTAGATCAACTGATTGCATGAGGAACATGCATATATTGACTCACAACACTAATAGCATAGGAAATGTCTGGGCGTGTCATACATAAATATAGTAACCAGCCCATCAACCTCTAATATCTCCCAGCATCCTTAACCAACTCACCATCCAAAGCATTAATCTTGTAGTTCAGGTCAATAGGAGTATCAGCTGGTTTAACTCCTAGCTTCCTAGTTCCTACAGTAGGTCCAACACATACTTCCTCTAAGAGATGAATATCCCATGCTTGGGTCTTAAATTCTTGCTGCAGTGACTTCTTGAGTGCATCAATCTCCCTCAGAAATGGGGAAATGAAGCTCGATTTTAATGCGTGCAGTTTAGGTGATCCAGGGTGTGTCACAGATCATCATGAAGATATAGTGATGAGCTTCACACGCCTAACTGGGGAAGGGAACTTTCTAAGAGCTGAGATTCTTGCATTCCTTCAAGGTCTAAAGAAGACAGAGAGTCCCCAGGGTAATCCAACCTTTGGGGAAGGAAATTATAAGCTTGTCATCAGCTGAATGGAAAAGCAGACAGAGGGCCCCCAAGGTAATCCAACTGTTGGTTAGAGAAGCTAGGTTGTTGCCATCCACCTTGAACAGCTCATTCATATGAACACCCTGATTAGCTAATACAATACCAGATGCTGTTGCAAGAACGGAGTAACTAGGGACCATCTTCTGTGGGTTACACCAGGTCTGGGTATTTCTGTAAATCAAGGTGAGATTTAAAGGTGTACTAGGAAATTAATGTTCTGTCAGTTTTTCAGCTGTTTGTATGACTTCACCCAATCCTTTTCAGGGTACAAAGAAGCTTTTCTTTTCTTTTTGAAAAAGGTAAAGAAAATTTTATTGGATGCAACAGATATACAATTCAACAAGCTCCTTGGGGCACAGGAGTAAAGCCTCAGCCTCCATCCCCAAAGGAGGAACAAAAACAAGATTACATATCCCACACTTCTGAAGTTCATACGCATATACATTCTGATTAGAGAAATACTTGGGGACTAAGATCCAGGAATCCAACTTGCCCACCAGGAACCTAATCAGCTCATCCACCCCCTTATACTTGCCACTGAATAATCTCCTGTTCCCCTCATCAGCCCAATAACAGCCGCAGGAATAACCTCCAACACACATTTTAGCTCTAACTCAGCCCAGAAATGTGCCAAGTTAACAGCAGCTCCTGGACAGAACCTGGAATTACCCAGGAGCATAGTTTGCAATTTCATAGGAATTTTTATTCCCTACGAAAACTTTAATATGTAACTCTTAGGAAAAAGTAGAAGAGTGGGTGTGCACAAAATTGTATTTGTTTGAATCATTTAGCTGTGGTTACCAATGGTGACAGGACTTTATAGATGATTGGCTGGTTTCAACCAAATTCATTACATAAGAATAGGTTTCATTCCTTATCCCATCAATCTCGGTTGCCAGTAAGAAAACAAAAAGGAAATTTTACGGTATATGGATTTAGAGAAGAATGGAATGATTTCATGGAAAGCCATAAGAGCACATTGGACATTTTTTTCATATTTAGTCAAGACTGACATCTGCCTTGCCTGACAGGGGATGTTTAAGGACTAGGGTGAACAGAAAGGGAGGTTTTGATATTTATCAAAAATATGAAGGGTGGTATAGACATTTTTTCCTAAGGCCCTGAATATTTTGAAATCACCAAGAAAGTAGATATCTATTTACAGCCTGTCTTGCCAAAGCATCAGTCATGTCGTTGCCTGATCTGCATACCATACACATTCTAAAATTCTGTATTATTATCATATTTAAAGGAAATAAAAACAACACATTCAGTTAGTGGGGGTTAAACAGTCAAGAAAATGTTTCGATTGAGAAAAACAAGAAAAGAACTAAGAATACTGACCTGGAAATCTTGAGATTGCCTAGCTCCATCATGAAAGGATGCATGTAAGGCATCTGAAACCAACAATATATCAACTCCTTCAGGAATAAATCCAAGAGAAAGAAAGTCATTTGCCAAGCCTAGAGAGTCACGGTTGACAAAGTGTACAAGCTGAAAAAAAAAAAAAGATAATCTGATCAAATTTTATATTTCAGCAACAAAACTTCGGAACTGGTTGAAGGGTTTATGATATATTGTTGGTTTCAGATGTCTAGTTTAATCCTATGGAAGGAAAAAAACACAGATTTCTATCCTATGGAAGGAAAAAAACAAAATTTTATATTTCTTTACTATGGAAGGAAAAAAACAAAGATTTCTAAAACCTGGCTACCACTTCCAATGTCTAGTTTAATCCTATCAGAATACAAATTGGTAGTCCAACACATTCCATCTATGTTACATGGAAATTCCAAAATAGGTGACATACCCATGTTGACACTAAAATGACACTTGAGAGGACTCTTCCCTTTGTTGAATCCATAATGTCATTAAAGAACCTTGATTCAACAGCCAGAAAACTCCTCAAATAGTTCAAGTCTCATAAGTGTTTGGAAGACTGAAAGGGGGTTGTTTGGAATTGGGCCTACTAAGAAGGTGAAATTGAAAAAAGTTGGCAGGAGAAGCAAAGAGGCTTCTAATTAATCTTGTGGAAAGTTGGGTAAATTTTGTTATAGCGATGTAGGCTGTTGTTCATGTCTTGTTTTTGTTTAGAAAGGGTGAATGTTTTTGGTATTGCTGCTTTTTGTGGTGTGTCTGGTTATTTTGAGTTTTTAGAGGTTCAGATTGGTCTTTCGAGGTGTAGGTCTTTTATTTTCTATCAGGTGACTGCTGGTCACATTCCCCTATTCATTATTGTTTCTTGTATTTAGTAGTGGTTTTTCTTGATTTTTGGTTGCATGTGGATGCACCCAACTGATTGGGTTTTAACTCAAAACAAACTCTTTACTGAGGAGAATAGGGAGCAAAAACCATAATATCGACAAATTTGGGAAGAAAGTATGTTTGCTCTTACGTACAGTATTGGGTAGATCAAGATCTGAAAATGGAGGATCTATTGATGGTTCCGATGATGGAGGGGCAAAAGATAGAGTCTGACCCGGTGTACAAATTGGTGCAAGCTCTCAAGCACATCTAACGTACACTCTGTGAATTGATAGTCAAATGGAATCCTCAATAGGGAAGAGGGATAAACACATCACCTAAAGAAGACGGGAGAGGAACATAGGGAGAGGGTTCCCATCCAGAAAAATAAGACTCTCAAAGAAGGTGATATCAGTAACAACAAACGACTTACGAAGGATAGGACCATAACATTTGTATCCCTTTTTGTGTGCAAGAGGAGCCCAAAAAGATACATCGGATTGCTTGGGACTCAATTTTATCATGTCCAGGGTCCAAGCGATGGACAAAACGAACATAGTCAAAAATATGCGGAGGAAGAGAGAAAGGGGACTTTGAACGAAACAAGATAAAGAATGGAGTGTCCCCAGCAAGGACTGATTTCGGCATACGATTGATCAAGAAAAATGAAGTAAGAACAGAATCACTCCAATAGGTTTTAGGAACAGACATTTGAAGTAAATAGGCATGAGCTATCTCAATAATATGTTGATTCTCCGATTCTCCCATTCCGCCACACCATTTTGCTAAGGAGTGTGGGAACAAGAAGATTGATGTGTAATGCTGTGAGTGTCAAAATAAGATTGAAATGAACTATGAAAATACACCTTTGCATTATCAGAACGAATTACTTTAATACAAACACCAAACTGATATTGAATTTCAGCATGGAATGAAAGGAAAATTGAGAACAATTTTGAACGTTCTTTCATTATATATATATATATATATATATATATATATATCCATGTCATTGTTGAATGATCATCAATAAAGATTACAAAATATTGAAACCCATTGTAAGACGACACACAACTGGGACCCCAAACATCTGACTGGACTGGACAAGATCAAAAGGACTTTGGACTCTATGATCATCCCCGAGAACAAAAGTGACTCTATGATGCTTGCTAAGTTGACATGTTTCACAATCCAACTGAGACACTAATGCCAAATTAGGGACTAATTTCTTCAAAATCCTAAGTGAAGGATGACCCAAACGGCAATGCCACTAGACTAATCCAACTAAGACATCCAGGTAACACAATCCTCCAGCTTCACAACCTCCACCAATCATCTTCCCTAACACGAGATCCTAAAAAATACAATAGGATGGAAAGAAGATGACTGAACAATTTATGACTTAGTAAGTTTACTTACAGACAAGAAACTAAATGGAAACTTAGAGATGTAAAAAACAGAGTTAAGACTAATATCAGAACCAAGGGAAATATTACCAATACCATTAATGGGAGAAGTACCATCAGCTAAGGTAACAGACGGTGTAGTAGAGGGTGGGGACAAGAAATCAAAAAGATCTGAAGATCTAGTCATATGATTTGAAGCTCCAGAATCAATTACCCATGGTGAATGGTTAAAACTGTATACTAAATAAGTTCTCCCTAACTTAGCAACGGTAGCAGTGGACTTGGAAGGCAAAAAAGAGGTTTGACGAAGTCCTTCATATCCCTCACGGATTATGGAACCAGTTCATTGCTCTTACCAACTCCTATGTAGGCAACGCATCAATAGCATTATTCATACTAGTGTCATCCTCAACTACAGCATGATTAGCCCAGGAAGATGGAGGGACATGCAAGTTATAACAAAAAGCAACTATGTGTCCCTCACGGCCACAATGTGTGCACTCTCTCACGGTACCACAACCTCTACTGTTTCTTCCACCACCTCTTCCTCACTTCCACCATGACCACCACTAAAACCAAGACAGGCACCTCTAAATGTACCTCTCCCCCTAACACCTCTTCTACCACCATCTCTAGTTGCTACTAAGGCAGACCTCTCTAAAGCGATAGAATGATCATTCTAGGGTTGGCATGTCCTACAAATACGAGAAAACACCTTGGAAAGGGAAGGAAGATCACTACTTCCTAAAATCTGAGTTCTCACAGGTTCAAACTCAGATCTCAGTCTTGACAAGAATCTAGCAACATCTAAATGTTCCCTTTGAGCCTGTTGTACCCTCAAATCAAGGGAGAGAGGTTGGTAAACATTCAACTCATTCCGTAAATTTTTCAGAGTAGCATAATACTCCTCTACACTCTTATCACCCTATTGGAGAGAGAAATAATCCCGATACAGTTAATAGATCCTTGTCACATTGTCCTATCATGAATATAACTGTTAGGCATGCTCCCAAATTTCCTTGGCAATGTCCAGAAACATGAGATTAACACTAATGTTGTTTTCCATATCATTCCATAAAGCAATCATAATCTAAGCATTTACTTGCACCCATTCACTTTAACCCTCAGACCCACTCTAGGGTTGATCTTCCTTGACATATTTCAACTTCCCTCTATCAATCGAAGAAATTTCCATAGATTTAGCCCATAGTACATAATTAATATGATTGAGCTTAACGGTGGTTAACTAGGAATTCATGAAATCCAATTGCACTACTTGAGCGGGCTTGGAGCTATTACTGGAAGCGGCCATTGGAGGGGTAAGACACCAAACAACGAGGATCAACAACACTAATCACCAACTGCAAGATGAAAAACACACTACAACAACTTTAAGCCCAAATACGGGTACAACAGTACCTTGCTATAGTAGTTTGCAGCCCTAGAATCCAACAAAAAAGGCTTGCACAACACTTGTAGAGTACCAAAAGACTCCATACACCATAGGAAGTGAGTTCCCACAAAACTTCCGTTTACAACTTTACAATTCATTCCCAGACCCAGGCACTCCCCAAAGAAGACTCCACCTCATCACCCAGCTTTTTGCTAGACTGTCAGCTAGGCAATCAACAGTCGTAGGGATCCACCTGAACGAGCAGTTCAGGCTATTGCTTATTGATTTTGCTTCTCTAATAGGAAAAAGAACAGTCCAAGGGGTCTCTTCTTCTGTACACACCAGTGGATACAACTAGGCAATCCCCTTCCACAATCAGATATCTCCAACTGTTTAATGCTACCAACATTAAACCTTGAATTATAGCCATCATTTCAGCCCTCAATGAAATACTGAACCCTGCTAGCCCTGAAAATCTGAGTAAGGTTCTTCCTCTATCATCTTTTACTTCCCCTTGTATACCGGATTCATGTAAAGCTGCCTAATCTGCAAACGTCAAAGTTTAATTTCATCTGCTTGTTCCAGGAGGGCTCTAATCTACTATTCTGGGTTGACTTTTAACAGAGAAACCAGCCACTGTTTTCCAACGTCTCAATAGTACATCCATAGTGACCCCCTTGAATTCTTCACTTACCAGAACCTAATGAACTATTGTCACCTTGATGAGATCTATTAATGACTGTACCTTGTTCTTTGTTCATGAATAGTCTAGCATATCTCTCAACTCAAATTTCCATAGGATACCAGTGCTTGTACATTTTTTCTTTTCATATGGCAGTTAACCACGTTTGCCATTAAGAGATCTAAGATGCTTCATGGTGCTGTCCAAGAAGTCCCAAAATAGGTAGAAAGTACCATACCTGAGATGCATACTGACAAGAAAGTAAAAAAAAAATAGTTTGTGGCTTCTCCACTAGTGAAACATAGAACACAACACAAGATGGGATAAACAACAGATTTTCCATTTCCTTTGAAGCAGAATGTATTATGATTTGAAGTATTGCCTCCCAATAGAAAACTAGAATTTTTGGAGAGGGACTATTTCAAATTGCTTCCATCAGGAAAGGAGAGGACAGAACATTGGTTTCATGGTGTGTTTTGTAAAGGAAGCACTAGATAAAATGCCACTAGGGTGTCAGGTCCATGCTCTCTCATCCAACAGTCCCTTGTTACTGCCCAAAACATACTCTCCCCCACAGTCCCTTGTTTAGCCAACATATCAGCTAAACCATTAGCTGATCTCCTTGTCCATTTGAAGCAAGCACCAACCTCCGTTGTTGTATTTAGGATTTCCCTTGGGGGCTGTCTATAAATCCAGGCTCCCAACTTACCTGATTGCAGCCAATCAATCAACAATTTAGAGTCTCCCTCTATCTCAATTTGGTGTAACCCCAATTGTTTGGCATATCTTACACCTTGAAGCAAGGCCATCACCTCCGCTCTCAATGAGTCCCCCACTCCTATTTCGCCCCGAAAACATAGCCACAATTCTGCCATTTTCATCTCTGAATACTCTCCCTATACCTGAAGGGCCTGGGTTACCTCTAGAACTCCCGACAAAGTTCAGTTTTACTCTTTGTTGTGTTGGTGGAGACCACAATTCCAGCACAGTAAGTTTTAAGGAAGTTGTAGATGCCTCTACTCCCCAATTCCTGTAAATGTCCTCAGCTGAGAAGTCTTTAAACAAATCCGAAGTTTTCAACCATTGAACAGTGGTCATGGTTATTTTTTCTATAGTTTCCTCCTTGGATTTCTCCACTCCTTTAAAGATCCTATTGTTTCTTTCTTCCCAGACTGACCATAGGATAGCTGCTCTTATGGTTCCCCACATTTATCTTCCACGTCTCTTCGGTTGCCTAAAAAATCTTGGGTCAAAAAAGCTTCCCACGTCCAAGGGGGGACACCACCTGCAACCAAAGATAAAAGACAACCAAGTCCAAATAAAGCACACAAATGGATAAGAAATTAATAGTTGTGTGATTGTCTCACCAGAACCCAAGCAGAGGCTACAAACATGGGGTGACAAGCAAAAAATTGGCCTTTTTATTTGCAACATATCTAGAGTATTGATTTTTTGGAGAACCACCTCCTAGCAAAAAGCCCAAATTTTTGGAGGTACAGGCCAACCTCCTTTGAAGGAAGGCTCCTTGCAGGGTTTGTTGACTGAATGAGGACATCAAAGAAAGAGGAACAAGTGAATACACTAGATGGGGTAGGTTTCCAAATTCTACTATCCAAACAAGATTGATCCAGATAGGTTGACCCTAAAAGGGTAACTAATTCATCCACCATTGCCATTTCTGACTCTCCCTTAGACCTCTCCTCAAACCAAGGTCCCAAGAATTATCAATAAAAGCGAAAGAGATCACTCTTCTTTTATTTTCTAACAGTGAACAAATAGTAGGGAACCTATCACTAAGGGGAATCTCTCCAACCCAAACATCTCTTTACTACTCTCACTAGGGTCTTAAACGCCAAATGGAGGTGGGTAGGTAGATTAGAGGGTAGACTCAATGAATGTTATTCTTCCTCCCATAGAAATACAATTCTTTCGCCACACTGCCAATTTTTTAGAGAATCATTTAAATGATTACATTCTAGAATGATGATTATCTTGGAAAACCCAAATATTGTAGAGGCCATGGTCTAATTTCACATCCCATATCGCTACGCATTCCTCCAATTCATGTGGCTCTAATTGGATTTCCACTAAGCTGCACTTAGCCATATTGACTTTCAATCTAGAAACCTTTTCTACAATTTCTAGAATTCTTTTAAGACATCTCATATCTTAAGCCCCTTTGAACTCCCACATTATGATTGCGTCACACAAATTGCAAATGTAAGACAATTCTTTCTTCTCTTCCCACTCTAAAACCCTTTAATAGATTTCTATTACCCACACTCCTCAACAACTCACTCATCAACTTCACTACTAAAATAAATAAAAAGCATCAGAGGTGGGGGATCTCCACCTTTATGCATATGGATTTTTTTTATCGATAACAGAAACTTTTATTAAGAGGAATAGAAAAGATAAAGTTACAACAGGGAGGGGTAAAATCACTTAACCTTCCCTAAAAGTAGAAAACAGATTATATCAATGCCCAAAAGAGATTAGCTCTTCCCACCCCTTGTTTGGCCAAAGAATCTGCCATAGAATTAGCACTCCTCTTGAACTACTGAACCTGAATTTCCATGTTCTGACTTCTGAGTTAGCTGGTTAATTTTCTTTTTCTCATTTAAGAACTTCCACAGACTGAAGTCTTCCTTCTGCAGCCAACTAACGGACAGCCTAGAGCCGCCTTCCACCACGTTTATGCATATGAATTGAAAAACATAATATTAAAAAGTAAAAACTAAAATATACCAATGTGATCTATCAATCCTATTTTCTCGGGCTCACCAAGTCTGGCATCTCGTATCCATGTCAAATTCTAAAACTCAAGCCCATATCCATGTAACATAGATTCCAGTTAAACAAATTCCATGTTATCGGGAAGTTATGGATAATTAATACATTTGTACATTAAAATCAACAATGGACAACAATACTCATCTCACTTTCACATTTAAAAGAAAAGAAATATGAGTTACTCGGTTTATCAATTGGAATTTTTCAAATATACAAAGTCTAATATGGGGAATACTTATTTAGAAATGTAGATTGTAGAATCAACCAAAACAGCTTGGAAACATGCAAGAGATTGTGAGAAACTCTATTCCCCAAATTCCACATCTTATATCAATAATAGGTTGCAAGTTACCAGTGTTTTAACATATACCAACCTAAGGAATATAGATCTACATAGATGAAACTAACAGAACTATACAAAAAGGCTATATGAAACCACGTGACAGATTATGATCTCTTTGTTGTCTTCTTGCAAGAAGTTCTTACCACTTGAATAAGCCCAACACGATAATGGCGAGGAATCTCTCCCATCATTCCAAAGTCAAAGTATGCAAGAGAGCCATCAACTGTAGCAACTAGATTTCCCGGATGAGGATCAGCATGGAAGAAACCCACTTCAAGCACCTGCCTTAGTGAGCAGTAGAGTCCCTAGAAAACCAGGTGAAAAACATAAGCCCACAAGGTATCAAGACACCATATTAGATACAGCTGGGCAACATTGTTAGTAAAACAGGGAGAACTCCTTAAACCTCCCCTGAGGTTTCTAATAAATACTAAAACCTCCCCTCACCTTTCTAAAAGGATATTAACCTCCCCTGTTGTTTGACATGGGAACACAAGACAAAAATCACCGTCACTTATTCTAACAAGAGAGAGAGAGAGAGAGAATAACACGCACGCACACACACACATATATATAGATATCAGAATAGCTCAATAGTCACTAAAACGTTGAGTTCCTTGAACATCAATTGTGTGCTATGCTTGGTTTTGCTTACAAACAATATATTTACTTCTAAGGACACCCTGTAAAGATTGTCTTCTGGGGATACCCTGTAACAGTAATAATGGCATTTTCAATGCTGCTCCCATTTTGATATTAACAGTGGAATCTTATTATATGGGAAATTTAAGGATTAGAATAAACTGAGGGAGATTTTAGTATTTGTTAAAATTCTCAAGGGAAATTTGAGGATTTTCTCCTAAAAAGTTGTAAGGATTCAAATAGTTCTAAAGTTGATTCAAGAACACATTATTGCACAGATAAAATGTCTAAGAGCAATTTCTATCATATACCATATCAATCAGTTCCTTCCGATTCAAACAGGCTTTCTTCAATCGGTCTGTATCTGTGAGCTTAATTCCATCAATCCATTCCATTGTTAGCACAGCTTTACGAGTAAGGTTCCAATATATTTTGGGAACCCTAATAAAGTTTGCTTTCTCTTCTCTTATAGTATCCTTTTGTGGAGTATTCTCACCATGATCTGTCAATCAACAGGCAGTTATGATCAACTCCAGTCTGTATGCTTGAAAAACAACAAATAACAAATTTAATGAAATTTTGAAATCTCAAAGCAAAAAAAGAAGGGCATGATGAGAGAAAAATAAAATGAACAGTGCAAACAAGTGTTGCAGTAATTTTCGAAATGTAGAGAGTAGAGACTATATCATTCATAGATTTTTTGAACACAAATATTCTGGTATTCAACCTACTATAAATGGAGAAGAGTAGAGGAGAAGAAGATAAGAGAAAAAGGATAAAAGATTGAGAGAACCAAGTCATACACCTCTCTCCAATTGGCTATTTATAGATTACTTCATAGTAACATAGACTGAAATGACTAACACTGCAACACTTTAGACCATCTAACAATATACATATTTACAATGAGAATTTTCCTCTGAATAATAACTTTAAAATATATGGAGAAATAATCTAAAATGGAAATCTATCTATCAAAAAAATCTAAAATGGAAATCTAAAAACTCTAAAGAGTTTCCCAGTACCAACAATACCAGAATCCAACTCAACCTCAATCGCAACCATTAGGGGTCAGCTACATGATTCCTGTCTCACCATTCTTCACTATCAAGAGAGAGTTTTCTGTCAAATTATAAGTCCTTAATATCTTTTATTACCACTTCACACCACATTTTCCTTGGTCCTCACCTTGCTCTTTTAGAGCCTACTAAGCTACTCCTCGCTGGTACAGCCATCTATTCGCATGGCCAAATCAGCTCAGTCAACTTTCCCTATCTTGTCAATAATTGGAGCTACCCTTAAATCCTGTCCAATGTCTCATTTCATATTATGCTCTTTCTAGTCTTGCTACTTATCCATCTCAGCCACAACCAGTGTTTTAAAAGCACAAGGCGCAAAAAAAGCGCAAAGGCCACTTTGCACCTGAGGTGCAAGGCACAAGGCGAAGTGCACACCTTTTTTAAGCAAGACACAAATTTAAAGAAAAAAAAAAATCAAAAAGAAATTGCAAAACACCGGATACATAAACATACATATAAAACATATAAAGAAAATTCAAACTATAATTTTAAACTAGATATTTTAAAGAAGCCTATTTGCTTAAAATAAAATACATAAACATAACATATAAAACATAATCAAGGATGTCAAACTTTTAATTTCTTCATTTCTTTCTCAAATGTCTTATTTCAAATAGTTAATGTGATGTTACATCTTTAGTTCCAAATTCTACAAGCTGCTTTTGTACCAAGCCCCTTGATGCAAGCCAAAACATGTCTATGTTAGGGTCTTAAAAATTTTAACACATAAATAATTGATTTTATAATTTTAATTATCTTTTAAAAATATCTTTTATTAAAAAGATATAAAAACTGCAAAAAGTAAAAAAAGGCGCATGCATGGGCTGAGCCGCACCAGGTGCACGCCTTTTGAAAGTGGTTCACCTAGGACATAGGCATGGCACATAGCTTAAAATGTGCATCACCTGTGCGCCTAGGCATGCCTTTTAAATCATTAGCCACACCTATTTTTTAAACATGTTGTTTCGTGATTACTTAGCACTTGAAGAATTTTCTTTTAGTCTCATTGGTATATGCTGATCAGAACACACTGAATGCACCTCTCTACTTAAGCCACCTTACACTAACACTATGGAAATATCTTCTTCTTTTTTGGTAAGTAACTGAAATTATATTAAATATGGACAGCAATTAAGTATGTAGAATGCTTATATACAGCCTCATATATAGACGCCCAACAGATTTGATCCCTAGGCTACAGCATCAGCCAAACTATTTGCCAATATTTGTACCCACCAAGCTGCTATATCTAGGTTCTTGGTCAGCCATCTAATTTCCTTGAGTTCTTGTCTATAACACCACATAGCTGAATCTCCACAACCACTTCCCAAGGAAAATAATATCCCCCCCACCCCACCCCCATTTGAAGAGTAAAAAAAGATCCATACTCCTTTTCCTCTTTCCTATTTACCCTCATAGTTGATGTATTCATTAGGTTCAATTTGAGGGTAGGTAGACTACAATTGATAAAGGGATGGAAGATGAGTAGAGTAGTGATCATACTAGGGGTGTAACCGAACCATGGCCCCTTTTTGTAAACCGAAGCAGTAGTACCGGTTTTTTCATTTTGCCAAACCGAAACCGAACCGGTACCACCGGTTAACCAGTCTACCGGTTTCGGTTTTTTATATTTATAATATATATTATATAAATATAAGTATAATATTATATTATAAATAATGAATGATATATAATATATTATAAATATTTTAAAAATATATAATATATTTGTAAATAGATCATTATAAATATAATATAAGTATAATATTTATATATAATGAATATATATTTATATAAAATACATAGAAAATATGTGACATATTAAAAATATTTATAGAATATACATATGAATATATATACCGGTCGGTTCGATTAACCGTCGGTTTTTTTATAGGTTAACCAAAAACCAAACCGGTCCTTCGGTTTTTCAAAAATTCTGAACCAAAACCGAACCGACCGGTTCGGTTAACCGCACTTTGTGGTTCGGTTTTCTTGGTTCGATTCGGTTTTTCAGTTTTTCGATTTTTCATGGACACCCCTAGGTTATACATTTGTAATTGGCAGATAACATCATTCAATTTTTTTAAGATGAGGGTAAAGAAGTGAGGAACCTAAAATTTATGATCAACTTGCTTCAGCAAATGTCAAGTCTACAAGTTAATTATAACGAGATGTATTGTCAGAATAAATTTGGGGGCAGAGGAAGTTGGGTTTTATTAGTTAGAAGACGTGGATACCTCCCACTTGGAGGTAACCCTAGGGAGGTAACTTTAGGAACCCAACTCTTGAAAACTTCTCCAAAAAGTTAGCCAAGTGTTTGAATGGTTCAGTTGGCTACACTCCCCCTCAAGCTGAAGAGTATATGTAATATAGTCCCAACTTGTTACATATATAATCCACTCTTCCTGAACTCAACCCTTTTGTAAACAATTTGGCCCACTAATCACCTGAACTCACATGCTCTATGCTTATCACTCCAATAAGGACTTTCTCTCTTACAAAATGGCAATCAACCTCTATGTGTTTTGTCCTCTCAAGAAAGACTGGATTAGATGAGATGGATATTGCAGCTTGGTTGTCACAATATAATTTCATAGGTTTGCTCACTGAGGATCCAACTTCCTACAGAAGATTTTTCAACCATACTAACTCAAATGTAGTGTGTGCCATAGCCATGTATTCAGCTTTAGCACTACTTCTTGCCACAACAGTTTGCTTCTTACTCTTCCATGCCATCAGATTTCCCCCAATAAAGGTGTAGTAACCTGTAGTAAATCTCCTATCAGACACCGAGCCTGCCCAATCTGCATCCATATAGCCAACTATGTCAAGACTTTCTCCAGGCTTGTACAACAACCTATGACCTGGTGCTCCCTTCAAATACCGCACAATTCTAAGAATTGCATCCCAATGAAAGACTTGAGGGTTTTGCATAAATTGGCTTACCACACTAATAGCAAAGGAGATATTTGTTCTAGTAATAGTTAAGAAGTTTCGCTTTCCCACCAATTGTCTATATCTTCCAAGATCATCAAACATTTCACCCACATCACTGCTCAACTTAAAATTTTGTTCCATAGGTGTTTCAATTGGTTTAGCACCTAACAGTCTCATTTCTTCCAATAGATCAAGAATATAGTTCCTTTGGCACAAATTTATACCTTGCTTCAATTTGGTAACTTCTATACCCAAGTACTTCAACTTCCCAAGATCCTTTATCTGGAAGTGAACTTGTAGAAAGGCCTTTAGCCTATAAATCCCCAATCTATTGCTGCCAGTTATGACAATGTCATCTATACAAACCACTAGCAAAATCTTCCCAGTTTCAAAATCATAGCTAAACACCGAATGGTCAACTTGACATTGTCTCATCCCAAAATCTTTCACTACTTCACTGAACTTGTCAAACCAAGCATGAGGAGACTGTTTCAGCCCATAAATTGCCTTCTTGAACTTACACACCCTACCATCCTCCCTTGAGCAATAAACCATGGTGGTTGCTCCATGTAAACTTCCTCCAGAAGATCACCATGGAGGAAGGCATTTTTAATGTCAAGCTGAAACAGGGGCCAATCATACATACTTGCTAATGAGAATAACCCTTAGCAACCAGTCGCGCTTCAATCGCTCCACTTTGCCATCTGGTATGTATTTAACAGTATACACCCATTTACAACCTACAACATGCTTACCTGGAAGAAGAGTGGTGAGCTCCAACGTGTGGTTGTGTTTAAGAGCAGAGAGTTCATCTTCCATAGCTTGACACCACCCTGGTGAGGTAAGAGGCTCCTGGAGATGCTTAAGTATAGATATAGATGACAACAAAGAAACAAATCGGCGATATGATGTGGAAAGATGAGAAATAGAACATAATGCAATATGGGATGCAAAGTACAACTACGTTTACCTTTCCACAGTGCAATGGAAAGGTTGAGTTCAAAAGGAGGCAACACTGTGATAGGAGCAACTACAAGATCCGATGACGAAGTAGAAGCCGGAGGAGGTGCTAGTGTCTGTCAATGAGTATACACTTGTCGGATCAATGGCAAGGTTCAAAGTATCGATACATATCGGCTTGTATCAATCAATAAGTATTGTATCAGAAGCTTCCCGATACGCCCCTCCAGAGGGTGTATCAAGGTTTTGACTGGTTCAAGGGGTGGACGGACCTTAAACCGGCTCCTCTGAACCGGATTTGAAAAAACAAAACTAAAAAAACTACCGATACTGCCCAATATGCCTGTACTGGCGTATCAAGCGTATCGATATTTTGAACCTTAATCAGTGATCGTTTAGTATGATTCTGCACTAGAGGAGGTAAAGGCTTAGTCACAATAGGGACAACCAGAATGGGATCATCAACTAGAAGAGGAAGGGGACCCATTGGAGAAGAGGGAGATACAGCAAGACCCGAGAAGAATGGCACTAAGTCAAAAAATATGACATCAGGACAAACAAATGACTTTATGAACAAAGCACACACACCCAAAGATCCTGGGAGTCAAAGGATATTGAGACAAAATGGGAAACAAAATAGAAAAAGGAGAACAACCATTAAGGATGAATGAGGGCATCTAATTAATGAGAAAACAATCCGTAAGCACTACACTCCAAAACTATTCAGGAATGTTCATATGATGAAGAAGGGATTGACTACTGAGCAACCTCAAGTAAATGACAGTTCTTCCTTTCAGCCACCCCCCCCCCTTTTTTTTTGTGGGGGGGTGTGGGAGGGGGGGTGGACTCTCAAGAAGTCTAATGAACGATGCCATGCTGCTCCAAACATTGTCGAAATGAAGTAAGAAAGTATTCTCAGCCATTATCTGAATGAATAACTTTTATTGGGACACCAAATTGTGTGCGTATTTCAGCATGAAATAATTGGAAAATAGAGAATAGTTCACTCATTTCTTTCATTAAATAAATCAATGTCATCATTGAACAATCATTAACAAAAATGACAAAATACTTGTAACCATTATAGGGCTCAATTCTAATCAAACCCCAAACATCTGAATGGACTAAAGCAAAAGGACTCAACATACAACTATCAACTCTAGGACAAAAGGAAACCCAATGGTGTTTCCCATATTGATAGGGAACCAAAGGCAGCCTTCTAATGGTTACAAAGGACAGTAAATGGTTTAGCCAACGCATTGGCTAAATACGGGGTAAAACTCCAACTGTTTGAGCTTAGGTGTTATGGCTCTTCAGAAAATTTTCTTTTCTTGAATTAATAAAGCATTTTAATTAGCAATCAGAAGAAAAGATTTCTATTCCTACTCTTCAAAGCAAGATTAGCACTTCTTAACTGAAAAAAATAAGACTACCAAAAGCAAGAAAAAGAAAATCAGATCTCTATCCTATTCTTCAAAGTAGGATTAGCACTTATCAACTCAAAAGATAAGAGGAACTTCAAAGCATCATTCTCAAAGAGCACTAACCACATAATTATCATATAACCTACCAACAAATTCTATTCAATTATTGAGTCACTTCTTGGAGAGACACCCAAAACAGACCAACCATTGGATCTGAATAAGATTTTATCCTATTTGACTTTCCAACAAGTCCAATGAGACAGGTAAGGGATCACATATATGCTCTGACATTAGGATTCATAGAGGATCAGGGATGACAAGAAAAATTACTTTCTGGAGTTGAGGTACAATAAATTTAGCAAATGGCGACATAAGTTATTGTGTAGAATAACTTACCTCGATAGCATGCATAAAGAGAAGCAAAGCGCTCAGAATTTTGTGCCTCTAGGACATAATCAATTTCTTCAAACATGTGCCTAACCTGTCACTTCATGTATTCCACAGTGAAATTATTATCATCATAGAATAAAAGCTAAAAATGTCATAAAAGAATGCAAACAATATGAATAGGTGGAACTCTAGACAATTTGTGATTACAAGAGACAGTTTAAAGTGGTCAGGTTTGGGAATCATGAAAAACATTTCCCCTATGGGACATGATTGGCAATCTTTTTTGTTCCTGCTATAACCCTTTCTCCATGAAGCAAACTTCATCCCAAAAGCCCCCACCCCAACCAAAATGAATAACCATTTTCTTTGGTATTGTTTAAATTAAAAAATTATCACTCTGGCTGGTTAATATTGCTTGAGAAAAGCCCAAATAGGTTGTAGTTGTAGGGCTGATGTGGAGATGGAAACGAAAAACATGACCCAAAAGGTTGCCTTCATGATGAACAATTTAGATAGGCCTATTTTTGAGAGAAAGAAAGAGAGAGAAGGTAAAGTATCATTGCATTAGTATGAACAAAAAAAGAGACCTTATTCATGCTTGTCCCCCAATTGGTGCATTTTATGTAAAGTGCAGAATGAGAACTGTTATCACCTACTGATTTCTTGCTCTTTTACAGCTAAATATTTGGAATTGGGTTTTTATGTTGTTTGGGTACAGGTGGAACCTGCCTCCTAAAGTAAATCTACTTTTTGATCCATCTTTTTTTGGTTGGCCAACAAAGAGAGGGAAAGTAATGTGGAAATGTATTAGGGCAGCCCTCTTATGGACCATTTGGGGGGAAAGAAATGCTAGAATTTTCCAAGAGGAGATAAGCATTGCTGAAATAAAGGATTGTATACTGACAAGGGCAATCCTTTGGCTAAAAACTATTGATCACTTTGTGGATTACTCTAGTGATAACCTTCGAAGGAGTTGGGCAGCAGTGGCATCCACCTCATCCAAGAAAAATAGAACACAAGCAAGTTAGTTACCCCCTACGGAAGGAGTTGTAAAGTTGAACTTTGATGGGAGCAGTCAAGGCAATCCAGGACCATTGGGTATAACAGGGATCTTGAGGAATAAGGATGGCAGCATTCTGTCCTTATTCTCAGGTCCAATGGGTTTTGGAGACTCTACAAGGGCTAAGAAGCTGTGGAACAAGGACTACAGATTTCCAACCAACTTGGAGTGACTAATTTGATAGTTGAAGGAGACTCTAAGGTGATAGTGGGATGGATGTCGGACCCAAAAACTGTTGTTTGGGGATATAGAGACATCATCAAAAAAGTCAAATTGCTTACGAGAACCATGTCAGTTAGCTTTCAGTGGGTTAGTAGATCGGCAAATGCTTTCGCAGATTCTTTAGCTAAATAAGGGGCTTCAAGGGATTCTCTGTTTTTGGCTATTTTGTAACTGTAATCTGAAAAGAGTTGGGTTTGGAACCACCTTTAAGGGGAGGTAACACCTCGTGCCTCCTCTTAGGGTGCTTCATGCTTGTACTATTTCTATCCCCATTTAATAAAATACTATTCATTCATCACAAAACAAAAAAAAAGTGTACAGCAAGATGTACTCAGGAACCAAAAAAAAGTGTTCCTTCTAACCTTGACCCCCACCCTGTTTTACAAAAAGATTAGCATGTACAAAAAAAGAATCAACCTACACCCTTAAACAACCAATGACCAGCCAACCAAGAGAACATCTTTCCCAAAATTTTCTGATAAATAAAATCAGCAGAACTTATCTTGCTTTTGAAGACTCAGGCATTTCTTTCTTGCCAAAGGCACCAAAAAACCACCGGTGGGGTTATATTCTAGATTAATTTTCTTGTTTTACTCATCCCTTCCACCCTCCAACCCTTTACAAAGTCCTACTGATCCTGGGCAGCAACTTTGTATTTCAAACAAGTGTGAAATTCTGTTCCAAATCACAAAGGAGAAGCTGCAGTGCTGTAATAGGTGATCCACTGTTTCCAGTGTCCTTCACATAGTACACAGCTGGCTGAATCAAGCAAAAAGCCTTTCCGAGCAATGTTGTCCCTTGTAAGTATTCTATTGATGTAAGCCATCCAAACAAAGAAAGATATTTTTTAAGGTACATTTTTACACCAGATGATATGAGCTGGGACTGAATGTCCTGCATTGACCAATGCCTTATAAAAGGATTGAACTGTGAATCTTCCAGTTTTATTCCAGTTACAGACTTCTGTCAGACCTAGCAAACTCCACCTGTGTACTATATAAAAGCTGCAGCAGCCCAGCCACTCATCCATTTCCTGGTCGTTTAAATTCTTCCTGAACTGCAGGGTCCAGACCATGCTACCATTTTGAACTTGCAAGCATTCACCAATCTTGATTTCTTTACCATTGCCACTTTAAGCAAAGCAGGGAAGCTCTCAGACAAGGACCTCTCCCCACACCAGACATCCTTCCAAAATTTGACCCGCTCCCCACTTCCTATTTTGAGTTTCACACCTTTTGCAAACAAATTATAAGCTTTTTCAATTCCTTTCCAAACTGAACACCCATAGTATTTATCTATTTGATTTGAAGCTCCTTGTCCCATCCAAAATTCCTATCTCCATATTTGGCCTGTACCACTCTTTTCCACAGCCCTCCTTGACTCTCCCCAAACCTCCAAAACCACTTCCCTAGTAAGGAATTATTGATATCGTTCACCCTTTTAACACCCAGCCCCCCTTTGGATTTAGGCTTGCAAATCTTGTTCCAGTCCACTAATTTGGATAGACCACATCATCCTTCCATTTCCAAAAAGGGTAGGTGATGCAAGAGCAAAGAAAACCAAAGCCGGAAGTCTTTTGAAATTTTTATATATTTTTGTATTTTTAGACAGCAAGGGATTGTGGTCATTTTACATTTTGTCTATATGGTTCAGCCTTAACGAGTTTGATTTTTCTAGTCAAGGTTTACTCATATTTAAAGTTCCAAAGCAATTGAATAAGTGGTTTAGGAGTTATTTAGCTTTTTATGACAGTGGAAATTCTACAATTATTGTTTTTCCATTGGATTAAATCTATGGACTTGTTCTCACCCTACTCCTTTGACAACTTAAGTAGGAAGTGGAAGAAAGTGGCTTCATCATCAACAGGGAAGATCAGGACCTTAAAAGCTTGGGAACCTCCTTTGGAAAATTTCATTAAGCTTAACTTCAATGGGAACAGTTTTGGTAAGCCAGGCCCTTCAGGGATTGGGAGAGTGCTTAGAGATAAAGATGGAAATATAACAGCTCTTTTCTCAGGTCCTATTGGCCTAGGAGATTCCGCAAGAGCCAAGTTGTCTGCCGTTCTATATGGAGCCCACAAAGCAAAAGAATTGGGTTTGGAAAGGTTAGTTATTTAAGGGAACTCTCAAGTGGAGCTAAGTTGGATGAAGGATGAAAAGAAGATAGTTTGGATTTACGGAAGAAAATCAAATTGCGGTTAAGGGGGATAACAGTACTATTTCAATAGGTCTTAAGGGATGCAAATGGGTTGGCTGATTCTTTAGCTAAGAAAGGGGTAAGTAGGTTGTACTGGGATCAGTTACAACTGCTGTTTTCTAGGGATCTTTGCCCCTTTTCTTGGATCCTTATTGTACAAATTTGTTTATATTAATGAAATGAATTGAGGTAACTTAGCAAAAGGAAAGAATAAAGCAGTGTTTATATACACTATTGAGGTGCAAAAAATGATGAATGCTTTGATTTTATTCAAGATCTTAAAACGTGTGCTCAGTGTTGAGTGATTTCCATGCCCTAGAGTGGTTCTAAGCACCCCTATTGAGTGATATTGGGCTCTCTCCTCTCTTCTTTCTCTCTATTTATTTTCTCTTTAATCATTCAATAAATCATTGTAGTCATCAATAGCCATAAGTTCTTAAAGATATTCGCTTCTCAACATTCTTAAAGGAATGGAACTAACCTAGGTAATTTTTTCTTTATTTTTCATCAAAACCCAAAATTTTCTCATTTTGATTATTTTCGTCATTTTGTGCCAAACCAACCCCAGTTTCTCTCATATTTGGATGCCCTCCAATAACATCCTCATAATCTTTCATCTCTCTCAATATCATCCCAAACTTCTACATAGAACTATAGATTCCATAGTTCTATAGTCTTCTTTCAAACTTAGTTTTTTTTGTGGTAAACGAAAAATTCATTAAAATAAAAAGAGCAGCTTACAAATAGCAGAACAGGTGTTAAGATAACACCTGTGTAAGATGTTATGATTCGGCCTGCCTTAGAATTCTATCTGTCTGAGATCGGTTAGGTAGAAAGGTGGAAGAAAGAGAGAGAGAGAAGGGGAAATTCTGGTTCGAACTGGAAGAGTCAACATAACCTTCTCCCAGTCGGCCAGACAAAACTTATATTATTAAAACTGATTGAAAAGA
>NW_010729187.1:455332-530165 GCF_000365185.1 Nelumbo nucifera
AGATCGGTTTCCGCTATTCAAGACTGAAGCTGATTATCAAGAACAGAGTTTCTCAGAATTTTCTGGTAAGTTTTCAAGCCTTACCAGAAATCGGCAGCAAGGATCTCTTGATATAAGAGGTACGGTTAAAAAAAAAAAAAAAACTTCCTTTCTGCATTTTTTAGGGTTTAAGAGAAAACCCTCAAGTTTCAGGGTTCTTATTGCTTCAGGGAGGTAATCAGATTTGTCTCCTCTCCCTTTATTTTTTCTTTGCTCTTTGGAAGATCCAGTAGTTCCTTTTAACAGGACTGATACAGTTCAATCTCAATAGGCCAACTGTCACAAACTTAGGGTTTCTAAATCAGAACTCTCCTGTTATCTGCTACAGACCCAATAGGCCAATTGGTATAGTAATTAGGAAGCATTCTAATGGAGTTTAAAACCAAGGGGAGGGTGTTTTTGGGGGTTCAGGCAGCATGGTTGAAAACACCTTCCAGATTACAACTGTGAAGTTTGATGGTTCAAACTACTTAGAGTGGGCCCAATCAGCCATGATGGCCATTGGGGGAAGAGGAAAGCTGAACTATTTTTTGGGCGATGTGAAGGAACTAACCAAGGAGGATCCCACTTATGCTAAGTGGATTCAGGAAAATTATTTGGTGATGACATGGCTGTGCAACTCTATGCAGCCACACATCATCCGAAATTACTTATGGACAAAAACAGCTAAAGAAATTTGGGATGTTGTGAAAGAAACCTACTCTCAGCCCCTTAATGTTGCTAGGGCTTATGAGCTAAAATGTGAGGTCAAAAATCTCAGACAAGGGGAAAAACAGGTCTTAGTTTATTTCTCAACCCTAAAATCCCTGTGGCATGAGATTGACCACCTTGAGACGATTGAATGGGAGAGTCAGAAAGATGCATAGACTTACAGAAGGCAGATTGAAACTAACAAAGTATTTGAGTTCTTGGCTGGTCTAAATTCTGAAAATATGATATTGTAAGACAGCATCTATTGACAAGAGAAAGTGTGACTCTATCTCAAGCCTATTCCCTAGTGCACAATGAATAGACTAGGAGAAAGGTCATGTTACAGTTGCAGCCTTTCGAATCTGCCCTGGCAGCAGTTAAACCCAAGCCAAGGGGAGAAAAGGAAAGGGATATGAAGAAAGAGGCTAAAAAGGACCTAGTTTGTGAACATTGCAAGAAACCTAAACAAACCAAAGACACCTATTGGAAGTTGCATCCACATCTAGCTCCAGCAAAACTCATAAACAAAAAGGGTAATGCCAATATGGCTGTCAACACTGATAGTGCAGCCTCAACGGCTTTAAGAGGTACCCCTTTTGATACCCTAGTTGTTCTCTGAGCTGCTCTGACACAATTAGAAAGTGAAGTCAGTAATTCAGTATCATCTCCTTAGCCACCACAAGCTCCTTCAACCTCATCTTTTGCTCAATCAGGTAATCGGGACTCAGCTTATCATGCTTCAGCTCCAGGTAATTCAGAACATTCTTGGATAATAGATTCAAGAGCATCTGATCATATGACTACCTTGCCTTCACTATTCTCTACCTATCATTTATCTTCTGGTAAACACAAAGTGTCCATTGCTGATGGATCTCTTGTCCCTATTTCTGGCAAAGGAGACATCAAGTTGTCTGATACAATTTCCCTATCCTCTATCATGCATGTTCCTAAGCTTAATACTAATTTGCTCTCAGTTAGTAGCATTACAAAAGGGCAAAATTGTTCAGTAACCTTTTTTCCCGATCGATGTGTTTTCCAGGATCTGGAAACAAGGAAGGTGATTGGGACTGGTCGTGAGACAAATGGAATCTACCTACTTGGAGGAAGTGCTCATCAAGAAGATAGTGAAACTAAGAAATCCTTTGTTTCTCAGCCTGTTGATCAGGTGATGCTTTGGCATAATGGATTGGGCCATTTATCCTTTCAGGCTTTGAAAAGTTTGTTTCCCAGTATATTTGAATCTGTCTAAATGACTAGTTTGAAATGTGAAAGTTGTGAGCTTGCAAAACATTGCAGGACTACCTATTCATTAAGTAATAACAGAAGCAATATTCCTTTTGAAATTGTGCATACTGATGTTTGGGGACCCTATCATACCACTGCCATGGGGAGGTACAGATATTTCCTATTATTTGTTGATGATTACACTCGATTTTCTTGGGTTTACCTTATACGTTCTCGAGATGAGGTTCCAGCATTAATCCGGATCTTTCATCAAATGATTTTAACCCAATTTGGGGTCAAAATTAAAATTTTTAGATCAGATAATACAAAAGAATATTTTGCAAACCCATTAGCCTCCTACATGCTTAATCATAGGATTATCCATCAGAGTACCTACCCACATACACCACAGCAGAATGGGGTTGCAGAAAGAAAGAATAGACACATATTGGAGGTAGCCAGAGGCATTACGTTTACCTAAAATGTGCCTATACGTTTCTGGGGGAGTGTTGTTCTTACAGCTGTTTATCTCATCAATCGGATTCCCTCACGGGTTCTTAACATGAAAACTCCATTTACCCTTTTATACCCTAATAAAGAATTATTTACCATTCCCCTCAAAACCTTTGGGTGCACTTGTTTCGTTCAAATCCTAGGCCCTCATCGTTCCAAATTTGATCCCAAGGTCTCCAAATGTATTTTCCTTGGTTATGTCCAAACTCAAAAGGGATATTGTTGTTATGAACCGACTTCTAGAAAAAGATTTGTCTCAATGGATGTCACCTTCTTTGAGGATAAATCCTATTATCCAAGGGTTTCTTCTCAGGGGGAGAATAGTGAAGTCGGGAGTAGCTCATCGGAAGTTCCTATTCCAATCCCATTAAGTGAAGAAGGATGTAATGGGGAAGGATGTCAAAGGTGCAAGGATGTGAGAGTCTTATCACAAACGATGGAGACAAGTTGATTTTGGACATCAGCAGTGCAGGCCAGTCCCAGTCCCCACTACAGATCCAGATCCTGGTACCACAGTAGCCCCAGTTCCTTCTGCAGATCTAGATCCAGGTACCACAGATACTACAGATGAGAGACATTCAACCATGGAGCCTTCGCCTTCATTCAGTGACCTTGATCTCCCCCAAAGCAGTCCATAAAGGCAAACGCCGTTGCACCACAGCTCACTGCATGTCTCCCTCCTACAAGTCTTTTCTTGCATCCATTGCTGATATTCCCATTCCCAGAACAATACAGGAAGCATTGGAAGTACCAAAATGGAAAGATGCAATAAAAGTAGAAATGGATGCCCTCATCAGAAACAATACCTGGGAGATAGTTGATCAACCTAAAGGAAAGAAACCGGTTGGATGTAGATGAGTATTCACTGTGAAGCATAATGTTGATGGTTTTGTTAAAAGGTATAAGGCCCGATTAGTTGCAAAAGGATTTACTCAGACATATGGTATTGACTACTTAGAAACTTTTGCACCAGTAGCAAAGATGACCACTATCAGAGTACTATTATCTCTTGCAGCTAGTTACTCTTGGCCGTTGTATCAGATGGACGTTAAAAATGCCTTTCTCAATGGAGACTTACAGGAAGAAGTTTACATGCAGTTGCCTCAAGGATTTTATGGTACGAAGACAGGAAAGGTTTGTCAGTTGAACAAAGCTCTATATGGACTAAAACAATCCCCCAGAGCATGGTTTGACAGATTCAGACGAGCCCTTGATAGGTTTGGATATGTGCAGGCTCAGCCAGACCACACCTTGTTTATTAAGAGAGTGGATTCCTCCGTAACCTTGCTTGTAGTGTATGTGGACGATATTGTAATAATTGGGAGTGATACTAGTGAAATTGAGTCTCTTAAGCAACTCCTTCATCAAGAGTTTGAGGTAAAAGATCTGGGGGGAACTACGATACTTCTTGGGCATTGAGGTAGCTAGATCCAAGCATGGGATTTTTGTCTCTCAACGAAAGTATGTTCTTGATCTGCTAGAAGAAACAGGAAAGTTGGAAGTTAAGCCTGCGGACACACCTATTGAACAGAACCACATGATTAGTGCAGAGGGTGGAGAGCCTATTGAAGATAAAGCTATGTTTCAACGATTAGTTGGAAAGCTTCTCTATCTTTGCCTCACAAGACCTGACATTAGTTATGCAGTCAGTGTAGTTAGTCAGTATATGCACTCTCCTAGARCTACTCACCTCCWTGCGGTTGAAAGGATAYTAGCATATTTGAAGAGGTCCCCAAGCAGAGGCATTTTGTTCAAGAAAAATGACCACATGAAGATAGAAGTCTACACAGATGCTGATTGGGCTGGGTGTGTTGATAACCGAAGATCTACCTCTGGATATTGTGCCTTTGTTGGAGGTAATCTGGTCTCCTGGAAGAGTAAGAAACAAAGTGTTGTTTCTCGTTCCAGTGCTGAAGCTGAATATAGGTCCATGGCAAATGGTGTGGCTGAGATTTTATGGTTGAGGTCATTAATAGAGGAATTGGGTATTGGTTATGAGAAACCCCTTCTCACCAAGGCTGTTTCAAGAAAGAAGTTAGAAGAAGATCTATGCATGTTGGGAATGACAAATATCTACTACCCAACTTGAGGAGGAGTGCAAGAAACTGTGGACCCCACATTGAGAGTATTCGTGTAACACCCTGAGATGTACTTAGATTTAATTGATTAGGATCAGCTTTCCTAGTAGGATAAGGATAAATTTTATTCTATCTTATCTAGGATTAGTTATTCTATCTTATCTAAGATTAGCTTTATTTTAATCTTATCTTTTATTGCCATGTAAGCATTAAAGTTCTTTTACAATTAGGAAAACATGTATATAAATTAAGGAGTGGGGCGGGCTGTTTTAAGCACTCCAACCATTCTCTTCTTTCAAAGCTTCTCCCACGAATGCTTCTTCTCTCTCTCTCTTCTTCTCCTTTTCTCCTTTTTTATTTTTTGTTCAAAACCTAAAAAGTCTCTGTAGTCTTGTACGACTACTTTAATATATTATTATACATTAAGTATCAACATATTATTATATATGTTATACAATATATAATCTTATATATTAGAATATTTAGGCCAAGTTTGGAAGTGCTTATGTTAAAAATAAGTGCTTATTGAATAAGTGCTTAAAAACAAGTGCTTATTCGAATAACCACTAATTTGCATTTGGCACCCAACTTTTTCAACTGCTTTGGGCGTTTTGTGGTTTTTTCTCCAATAAGCACTTGTGACTCTTTTGTCCTTCATTTTCTTTCAAATTTTCAAAAATATACCATTGATTTATGTCTTCTTTTTAATCAGTGTTTTAAAAGGTGTGGGAGGTGTACGCCTAGAGTTTTTTCATGAGGCGTGCTAGAGGCGTACGCCTCATGCACCTCATGCACATCTGATATAAAAAGATAGAAAAAAGAAAAAAAAAGAAAGGAAAGAAAAGGAAAGGAAAGGAAAGGAAAGGGAAGGGAAGGGAAGAAAAGATAAGGGGAAAGAAAGTGGTTTGCCCCCTGCCCCTTGAGCTGGGGGGCTTCACCCCCCAAACCCCCCGGCCCCCCTTTTCGATGCAGCCCAATTTTTTTTTTTGAGTTAGGGGGGTCTTGTCGAAGCTATGCATCTTTATTCTTTTTAATATAAAAGATTTTTATTTAAAATAAAAAAAAAATGAGATCCCCCCTTCCTCTTCATCCTCCTCCTAACCCCCTCCCCACTTAAGGAGGCGTAAGCCTCCTTGTGTACGGAAGGCTTATGCCTCTTGCATTCTGAACTATGCCTCACGCCTCGCGTCACTCCTCCGCGTTTTAAAACATTGCTTTTTATATCCCTCTCCTTTCTTCAACCGGGGATATTAGTAGTTGGTGAGTCACCAATACAACAAGCCAACAACCATCAACTTCTATAAAGATTCCCATACAAGCATCGAGAATCAAATTCTAATTCTCTCCCCCACTCTGATCCAGTGACCTAACCGTTAGAAAATTGAAACCTTTATATAGGTCAGAGAATAAAATTTGCTCTAGAAACTAACAAAACCATCTCTCTTGTCCTTCTCAAGGCACATATCGTCTCTGTATCGAATATTTTACAAACAAGAGAGAGAGAGAAGGAAGCTTGGTTTGACCTCATTTGCATTGCATAGACCCACTCCTCTCTTCCTTCCCCTTTCTCTCTTTTCTCCATTTTCATGGGACCTCGCAAAACCTAACCCTGGCTTCTATGAGCACTCATGAGTCATGATACCAAAAGGCACAGACAAGGATCAACAACAAATTCTCAACTCTGAAAGCTATGGTGAGAGAAGAGCAGCAACAACCAGATGTTGTAACCCGCTAAGGTCTAGTGGTTGGGAATTACTGCCACAATGCTCTTATCCAAGATGGGCTTTTCGTCGGCGAGAGCCTCGGAGGTGCAGCATCCTTCATTTCTAATGTCCTTAATTGCGGTTGTAAAAGGTCTCCAGACCTCGGTTCTTGGGGCACAGCTGAGGACCAGAAGTCTGTTAGATTTGTAATGTGATCTAGAGCTTGGATCTTGTATATCCGGCTCCTCTTTTGGGGCTGCTGTTGTAATCTCTTGATCATTTTGTAATAGTCACTTTACTCATTCCATAGTTGTCAAGGCGACACCTAGGTGAAAAGGTGCCCTTGGAGGCTCACCTCGCCTAATCATCAAGCAGTTTTGTACTTCCTATTATAAAATACTTTTTGTTCATTATTTTTTGAGATTATAATTATAAAATAGACATTATTAAACTAAAATATTCATTTTGCGTGTTTATATACTAATTTCTTTTTATTATTTTCCTATTTGTTAGGGTTTAATCAACATAAACATTGCTAAATGGCTAAATGCTGTATTGAACTTAAAATTTTGTCTACTCAACACATTTTCTTCTTCCATATATTCTTCTTCTTCTTTTCTTCTACTTTTTCTTCCATATCTTCTACGTTTTCTTTTCTTCTTTTCCTATAACAAAAATAAGGGTTCAGCCCCCATATTTTTTCAATTCTCTTTTCTTTCTTCTTTTTCTTCTCATCAATATGTTGATTTTCTATACTTTAACATGAACTTTATACTTTTCTCATGAAAATTATGAAAAAATATTAAGGAAATATGGCTATGGTACTTTGACGCCTTGACAACTATGACCCATTCTCAAAAAAAAAAAAAAAAAAAAAAAAAAAGAAAAGAAAAGAAAGTTTACCTCTCCTAATCTTGTATTTATCTTTTTATAATTCTAATGAAATTCTGTTATTGATCAAAAAGATCAAGGCCAATTAACCCATTCCTAGTAATTTGTACCATCAAATTTAACAGTAGTAATCTGAAAAGAATTGTCCAACATACTTCCAAACCCCATAGATCCTTCCCCAAGTGATTTTGATTCCTTCCTGGTTGTCTCCATGGTAAACACACCACCAAGAACTCGCAAATCTATAGGGAAGAGGTTCAGAAACACACCAATTATAGGCTGAAAGATGTCTGTACAGCAACCCAAGGCCAATTAAAGCTCTCAGAAAAACAAGAGGTAGGAAAAAGTAACTAAAGAGAGGCTAGAACCCTAGAACTGATCAATTTCCCAATGAAAACCCTAGAACCAGCCCTAGAAAAAAAAAAAAAAAAAAAAAAAAAAAACTGCAGCTCCTTCAAAAAGAATCCAATCAATCAACCCCTACAAGTTGTCGATTTCAAGAGAGATGTATTTTCTACTCAGAAAACATTGAGCGCCACTACCAATTAAAGGTTTAAACCCTAAACCTATGATCAGCCTGAAATCTCTGATTCTTCCTGGCTATGGGCAATCTTCAAGATAACACAAGTCTTGGGCAGCAACAGGTCTCTCCAATAACCTCCAAGAATCAGGCAAACAAGACTGAAACCAGCCTTAAGAAGTTCTCATGCAACTAGCTGGATTAAGACCACATGAGAACCCTAACAAACCCTAAACTTGGCTCTGATACCAGGTTGGCTGAAAGAGTTCACAGTCAATCTATGTTCTGATGTGAATTCAGCAAAGAAAAGAAAAGGAAAAAGAGAAGAAGAGAACAGAGGAGAAGAGGAGAAAGACAAGAGATAATGAGAAAAAAAAAAAAAGAGTGCAGTTATGATGTTCCTGCTGCCCCACTATTAGTATTTATATGTTATAAAATTAAAGTGGTACATACACCTGCTGCCCAAATAAGGAAAGAAAAAACAATAACAGCAACTAATAAAAGACATAAAAGCATGACATAAAACATAAGGAGGGATCACACCAGTCTAATCTACTGTATCTCTACAATAATAATAAGTATTTTAAGTTAGAGTCGACTAAAGAGGGGTAATTTGGTCTTGTCCCCTTATGTAAGGTGTTGACTGTATGTCTCCTCATATGCAGGGGCATTTCAGTCTTTGTACTTTATTTTGTAATGTTTAAGCATAGGGTCAACTGGGTTAGACGAAGAGTCTTCTCAGTTCGACACTGCTCTTCCTCTTCTCCTTCTTCTCTTCTTCTTCCTCTCTCTTTTCTCAGTTCGGCTGAACAGCATTGACATGGTATCAGAGCGCCATTGACAGCAGTCGATTACAGCTCTCTCAACTAACATTTCTCAGTTCTTTTTTTCTCGTTTTTTTCTGGTGCGAGAAATCTGGGGTAGAAGAATGCGGCACAACCCAGATTCCTGTGGCAACCTCTAGGCTTTCAGTGGCTTGACTTCTGGTGACAAGGGAAGAGTACAAAAGTCAAGTGAACAGAAAAACAATTTTTTTTCTCGTGGACTGCTGTCACCATGTGTGACAGCTGTGGTGGTCGAGTAGGTGCAGTCGTGGTGATCTGAACCCTCTAATGAGCCATTTCAAGAGGGATTCTTTGTGGTTTTAAATCTGTTTGTTAGCAGTACAGTGGTGTTTGAAGTGGCCGAATGTATGCTAGGGCAAGTATGTGGTGATTGCGAGTGTGCTGGTGTGGTAGTTGACGAACGATAATACAGTGGTTGGAACTTTTTTTTTGTGTGTGACAGGCAGAACCTACTTTGTAGATTGAAATGGCTTCAGTGAGTGATGCGAGTGGTGACCAGAAATCTAGTGTCATGATCTCCTGATTTTTTAAATGTCTAGATGACCTCCATCAAACTTAATGGTGAAAACTATGTTCCGTGGGCCAAGTCGGTGGAGGATGCTCAAATTATGACGTGGTTGTGGAACAGTATGGATCCTAGAATCAGTGTTAATTTCATGCTTTTAGATACAACAAGGGATATATGCAAACATGCCAAGAAACTCTATTCTGGACAAGACAACACCACTAGGGTTTATCAACTTTAACAGGAATACTTCATTTTGCAGCAGGGAAATCAGACTCTTGAAGAATATTACGCCAATATGAGGAATCTTTGGAATGAACTTAATGTCTATCATCCCTTGACTCCGAATGTCAAAATTCAGCAGAAACAAAGGGAACAACTAGATATTACACGGTTCTTGGTGGGACTGAAAGCAGAATATGAACCTGTCAGGGCACAGATATTGGGAGGGTCTGCTCTCCCTACTCTACAAGAAGTGTTTGCCCGTCTCCGTAGGATATCTCTCACCCCCACAGAGTGTAACATACCTTCTGACAGATCAGCACTTGTTGGCACTAGAGGTGGTTCTTATGGGCACAGAGGAGGTGGTCGTACAATTAAGGGAGGCCATGGTAACCCTATGGGAGGTCGTGGTAGTGGAGGAGGTCGTGATTCAGGGGGAGGTCGTGGCAGAGGAAGGGGGAGCACTACTAGAAAATGCACACATTGTGGGAGAGAAGGACACACAGTTAACTTCTGCTATAATTTGCATGGCCCTCCATCAACATGGGCTAATCATGCAGCTGTTGGTGGCAGCGAAGTCAGTGATATTCAACTAGTTGATCCAGCATCTTCTACAATCACAACTACTTCTGGGAAAGAGATGATGAGTATTCTAAGAGAGGAGTATGAGAGATTTCTTCAGGCCACCTCACATCAGAATACTGCCACCCTTGCTCATTCAAGTATAGCTTGCCTAGCATCCAAACCCCCACCTTGGATAATTGACTCTAGAGCCTCTGATCACATGATCGGGACTCCATGTGTGTTTTCCTCCCTTTCTCCAACCTCTACATCAAATAATGTTACCCTTTCCAATGGATCTACTTCCCCCATCTATGGTGTTGGTAATGTTAACACAGCATCTCTTTCTTTGATTTCTGCTTTATACATTCCCAAGTTTCCTTTTAATCTTATGTCCGTTAGTAAACTAACCAAACCCTTCAATTATTCGAACACATTTTACCCTTCCTCTTGTGTTTTTCAGGATCTAACGACGAAGAAGAAGATTGGTGGAAGGCATGAACCTAGCAGATTGTATTATCTTGACGGTGGTGGATCTACGGTTGCACTTCAAACCTCTTTGACTCCTCTTCAGTGGCATTGTAGACTCGGTCGTCCATCTCTTAAAGCTCTCAAGCTTCTTGTTCCGTCATTGAGTCATTTGTCGTCTTTGCAATCTGAGTCGTGTCAATATGGGAAACACCATCGGGTTTCCTTCAGTCTTAGAGTTGATAGTCGTATGTTGAGTCCTTTTGATTTAGTTCATTCAAATGTTTGGGGTCCAATCAGAATTGAGTCTTATAACGATTACAAATATTTTGTTTTCTCTGTTGATGACTGTTCAAGAATGACATGGCTTTATTTAATGAAAGAAAGAAGTGAATTATTTTTCATTTTCCAAAAGTTTCATGCTAAAGTGCGTACACAATTTGGTGTTTCACTTAAAATTCTTCATTCCGGCAATGGCATAGAGTATTTTCTTTCTTCATTTCAGCAATACTTGGAACAACATGGTATTATTCATCAAACATCTTGTGCCCACACCCCTCAACAAAATGGGGTGGCTGAGAGGAAGAACCGACATCTACTTGAAACAGCTCGGTCTCTCCTTCATCATATGAATGTTCCTAAATGTTTCTAGAGTGATACATTCCTGACTGCTTGTTTTCTCATTAATCGCATGCCCTCATTTATTCATGATGGCCATTCTTCGTTCTCTATCTTATTTCCCACTTTGTCTCCATATCCTCTGAATCCCAGGATCTTCGGGTGTGTGTGCTTCGTTCAAAATCTTGGTCTTGGGCTAGACAGGTTGGATGCTCGTTTCATTAAATGTATCTTCCTTGACTACTCTAGGACCCAGAAAGGGTATAAACGCTACAACCCTATTACTCGAAAATCCTTTGTATGTCCTAATGTTACATTCTTTGAATCGGTGCCATACTTCTCTACTTCTAATATCCCTTCTCCTACAGAGGTTCTTCTTCCTCTTCCAGTTGATAATTACATCCCAGTGGTTCCCATTATGCCTGAGTCTACACCTTCCCCAATGCAGGAGCGTACTGAAAAGACCACCAATTCGTCAAGTGTATACTCATCGACAGAGGCCAAGACCTCCACCACCTTCTACTCCAGTGGCTGATCAAGCTCTTTCCACAACCGGATTGCCTTCTGATCTTGACCTTCCTATTGCATTGCGGAAAGGTAAACGTAGTTGCACGCTACATCCTATATCCAATTATGTTTATGTATCTCAACCTTCTGCTTCCCATCGTGAGTTTATTACCTTGTTGTCCTTTGTATCCACACCTAAGGATGTTCAGGAAGCTCTTACTTCACCAGGGTGGTGAAAAGCTATGGAAGAGGAACTCTCTGCTCTTCATCACAATCACACATGGGAATTCACCAATCTTCCCCCAAGTAAACATGTTGTTGGTTGTAAGTGGATGTATACTGTTAAGTATCTACCAGATGGGAGAGTAGAACACCCGAAAGCCTGTTTAGTTGCAAAAGGGTACTTTCAACTTTATGGTGTAGACTATGTTGAAACCTTTTCTCCCGTTGCAAAGATTGGCTCAGTACGTGTGATGATTTCCTTAGTTGTCCTACATGATTGGCCTCTCTTTCAGCTTGATATTAAAACTGCCTTTCTCTATGGTGATCTTCTAGAGGAAGTGTACATGGAACAACCACCAGGGTTTGTTGCTCAGGGGGAGGATGGTAAGGTGTGTAAGCTCAAGAAGGCAATCTATGGGCTCAAACAGTCTCCCCCTGCTTGGTTTGGAAAATTCAGTGAAGGGGTGAAGGAGTTTGGAATGAGACAATGTCAAGTTGACCATTCAATATTTAGCTACGACTCTGCGGCCAGGAAGATCTTGCTAATAGTATATGTGGATGACATAGTCATAACTGGTCGTGATAGAGTTGGGATTGATAGATTGAAGAAATTCCTACAAAATCACTTTCAGACAAAAGATCTTGGGAAGTTGAAGTATTTTCTGGGTATAGAAGTTGCTAGATCAAAGGAAGGCATCAACCTCTGTCAGCGGAGATATGTTCTTAACCTGTTAGAAGAAACAAGGTTGCTAGGTGCTAAACCAGTTGAAACTCCCATGGAACTGAATGTAAAGTTGGGAAGTGACACAGGTGAATTGTTTGATAATCCTAGAAGGTATAGAAGGCTAGTGTAAAAACTAAATTATCTAACTATCACTAAGCCTGACATCTCTTTTGTTATCAGTGTAGTAAGCCAGTTTATGCAAAATCCTCGAGTACCTCACTAGGATGCAGTTCTTAGAATTGTGCGGTATTTGAAGGGGGCCCCAAGTCGTGGGTTATTATACAAGCCAGGAGGTGATCTTGAAATAGTTGGGTACACTGGCGCAAACTGGGCTGGCTCTGTATTAGATAGGAGATCCATTACAGGTTATTGCACCTTCCTGGGAGGAAATCTAGTGACATGGAAGAGAAAGAAGCAGACTGTTGTAGCAAGGAGTAGTGCAGAAACAGAATACAAGGCCATGGCACATACATGTGAACTAGTATGGTTGAAGAATCTATTGCAAGAAATCGGGTTTTTAATAAGCAAATCCATGAAGCTATATTGTGACAATCAGGCTGAAATTCACATCTCATCCAACCCAGTTTTTCATGAGAGAACTAAACACATAGAGGTAGATTGCCACTTTGTAAGGGAAAAGGTCATCAATGGTGAGATAAGTACTCAGCATGTGAGAACAAGTGATCAATGGGCAGATCTGTTCACAAAAGGGTTGAGTTCGGGAAGAGTGAGCTATATATGTAACAAGCTGGGATTATATGATATACTCTCCAGCTTGAGGAGTGTTAGAGTCGACTAAAGAGGGGTAATTTGGTCTTTTCCCCTTAAGTAAGGTGTTGACTGTATGTCTCCTCATATGCAGGGGCATTTCAATCTTTGTACTTTATTTTGTAATGTTTAAGCATATGGTTGACTGGGTTAGACGAAGCGTCTTCTCAGTTCGACACTATTCTTCCTCTTCTCCTTCTCTTCTTCTTCCTCTCTCTTTTCTCTCTCTTTTCTCAGTTCGGCTGAACAGCATTTACAAGTTACAATTGCAATTTTCTTTGTCTTAGTACTAAGCCCTATAACTTCTCTTTAGAATGCCATTCTTCATAGAGACAATATACGTGTCAATCTATATATTAAACAGCAGAACAAATGGTTTCAGTTCAGACTGTAAAAAACTGTTACTCATTCAATTTTACATGTAAAATTTGCTGATAAAAAAAGGTGAAACAAAAATAATTGCCACCTAACTAATTTAAAAAAGAAAAGCAATATGACTTGCCTTAATATAGAAGGGCCCCAAGCGAATCAGAGTCTCCCGAAACTGCAAAATAAATGAGTATATAAATTTTAGAACTGCACCAAATCTAAATGGACAGGCTACAATTATTTTATGATGACATGGTGACTTCTAAACATATCCAAAGCCAAATAACTGGAAAATGAAAAAGGAAAATTTATACCACAAAATTCTAAGTTCTCATCTCTTCATTTTTTCTAGTCACGATGCACAAAGAAAAAAACAATACAACTTTAACAGAGTCCAAAGTAGGGAAAACTCATATTTTAACATTTAAGTTGGATTGACTAGTGTTTGTGAAGAAATACAAAGATGAAAAAAGAAGGTCATACAGGCAATAAATAGTTACCACTTAGCCTTCTATCTTTATAGTTATAAAGGAAGATATAAAAACTAAAAATAACCCTGTGAGGAAATAGTACAGTACGTCAATACTCACCATCAAGCTGAGCATAGACATTAGTCATGCCCAGCTTGCCAAAGTTGTGCACAAATTTAGAGTTTCAGACTTAACCACAGCCTTGATAAATAAGTCAAGTCAAAAGGGGGGGCTGGGCTTGGAACACATCTTGGAGAGGAATATTGCTGTGCTAGGCAAGTGGCTGTGAGGGTTCCCCCTGGAGAAGACACCTTATGGGCTTCAGTAATTCAGAGCAAATATGGAACTAACCAGGAATAGTTGGATAACAACTTCTCTCGTAAAATCTCCTCCTTCAGTCCCTGGAAAGGTATAATATCTTACTTTGAGCTCTTCTCACTTTTTTTGTGATATAGTCCTGGTAATGGTACTAGAATTAAATTCTGGACTGACCTGTGGCTCAGTCAACAGCCTCTCTGCTCTTCCTACCCTCTCCTTTTTAGGATTCCTCTTTATAAAGAGGTCACCACCTCCTCTGTAATTTCTAGAGGGGAGCATGGTCTTTCTTTCGATTTCAACTTCCATAGAGCCTTATCTGATGAAGAAGCCCGCGATGTTTTCTCTCTCCTGTCTTCTCTCTCCTCTGTCTTCCTCACCCCTCAGTCCATTGATAAGACAATGGTGGCCTTCTTCAAATGGCCTGTTTACTGTGAACTGTTTCTTCCTTAAGCTGGTGCAAGGTTTAGTTAGCTCCCCCTTCCCCCATAAAAAGATTTGCTTGCAGCAGTTTCTCCTAGAGTTTGTTTTTTGTCTGGGAGGTTTCCAATGGTAGCATTAACGCCTGTGACAGGATATTGAGGAAAAGGAAAGGGATCCTCTATTTTGCTCCTCATGTGTGTGTGATGTGCCTAAGTGATGGTGAATCATGTGTACATCTGCTCATGAACTCTGGGGCCAGGTTCTTAATAGCAGTTTCTTTTGGGTTCCCCCTAACGTAGTGGTTGATTTTCTCTTTCAATGGCTAGGTTGTAAGTTCAGTAAAAGAGGAATCCTCTATGGTAAGGCTATTATTCATGGTGTAATGTGGTGCCTATGGGAAGAACAACAAAAGAGTGTTTAGAAACAAATGCTTTAGTAAACTCACGGATGAGAGTGTCCATGCTGATCAGAGGTATCTCTGTAGGAGACTTAGAAAGAAACCTTGTGCAGGTTTTGAATTTGTCACCTTTGACAGTTTCTATTAGACCCAATACTGTCCCAAGAACTTAGCTGAGTACTTTTTTCGGTTTGTTGGCATCTGCATCAGTTTTTCTAATCATAGAGGTCAGGCAGGTATTGGGGGTAGAATTCTAAATTCACTTGATGATCTGATCTGGGCTTTCAGTGGTCCAATTAGTGTGGCTGAAGCTGTAGAAGCAGAGATCCAAGCCTTACTGGAGGGCCTAAGGAAGGTGTTAAGGCTGAAAACCTCCTTGGTAGTGCTGGAAGGTTGACTCTATAATCGTAACCAATTGGATGAAGAATTTGAATGAGGGCCCTTGGAGATTTACCTATCTCTTGAAGAAGATGTTTCAGCCATATCAACTCATAGGTGGTGTGGGTCATTGCTCTATACTCAGCTCCAACAGTACTCCGAGCGACTACACCTTGCTTCTTACTTTTCCAAGTAATGAAATTGCCATAGAAAAAGGTACAGTACCCTGTAGTAAACCTCCTGTCCATTGAAGAACCTGCCCAATCTGCACTGGAATGTCCCTCTAAGGTTAATTCTCCCCCTTTCTTGTATAGTAATCCCTGGCCTGAAGCACCTTTCAGATATCTCAATACTCTCACAACACCTTCCCAATGAATGATTGTGGGATTCTGCATGAACTGACTCAGAAACCCTACACTAAAGGATGGATCACACTTTAGCAAAGCAAGGGGTCTATAGACAGCAAATGTTTTGGGCACTGTTGTAACTTTGCTCTAGAAAACCTAGAGAGCAAATGAATGGACAAAAGGTTAAGAGGTGATGGGCAGTCTCACCATTCAATCTTCACATGATACACCAGCTAAGGGGCAAAAGCCAATACGGTCTTTTTCTTTGCAATATATCACAAGTACTAATGCTTCCGTGGAAAACTTCCCAGCAAAAGGCACTGATTGTTGGGAGAATAGGAGCACACCACACCTCCTTTACAGGGAAGTATGGAGAAGAGGGAAAGGCCAGCCATTAAGGAGTTAAAGAAGGATTTGCAAGAGAAACTACCATTAGGATTGAAAGACCACACACAGCCATCTCCAACAGAATCATCAAGTACCACCCCACCCAATAGGTTCAAAAGGTTGGACACAGAGGAGATTTCTAAATCTCTAAGATTCCTCCTTAAACCCAGGTTCCAATTCAGTCTTGAGGATGAAAGGTAGAAAAAAAAAATCGAACACAGGTCTCTCTTTAAGGTTGGATAAAGCATATAGAGAAGGAAATAAGTCTTTCAAAGGAGACTCCCCTATCCAAATATCTTCCCAAAATTTCATCTTATTACCAGAAGACCTGTGTTCTGGCTTTCTAGGGTGCAACAAAATTAGCTTTGTGCAACAAACCAGCATCTCAATCATCTAATCATTCTCCAAGGGGTACCTTCAAACCACTTACCCAAAAGAGAGAGATTCTTCTTACTCGCATTACCCATCCCAAGCCACCCTCCTTTCACACACTTTTTCCCATCTAATCAGATGATCTTTCTTCCCTTCCCTAGTTTCCATGAGGCAACTTAGTTACTTGGAGGAGCATAAAACAAAATGTGGTGTCTCGGTCTAGTGCAAAAGAAGAATTTTGTTCTATGACAAATGGAATTTCACAGTTGTTGGGGTTAAAAATGCTTGAACGAGCTTGGTTTTGAGTTTAAAGACCCCATTAAGTTGTATTGTGATAATAAAGCAGACATTAATATAGCCCATAATCCTGTACAGCATGATGAAACTAAACATGTAGAAATTGGCAAACATTTTGTAAGGGAGAAGATTGACAAGAATGAGATTTGCTTTCCATATGTCAAGACTGAAGACCTACTCGTTAAGTTTCTGACAAAGGACCTAATAAAGAAGAAACTTGCCTTTGTACAAGACGAGTTGAGCATGATTGAGATCTATGCTCCACTTAGGAGGAGCTTAGGAATGTCTAGTTCTATGTAAAGAAGGGCATATTTCTTATTTTTAAACACATTAATATAAATAAGAAAGGGTGGGCCAGCCCCATGGTAAACACCCTATTTGATACATCTCCCTTTCTCTCTTCTCCTCTCTCTTCTTCTTTCTCTCTCATTTCTCCTCTTCAATCGTTTTTTTCTCATTTGTTGGTCAGCTTATAAATTCCTTGTTCCTTGTCCTTTTTTTAATAATTTTTTTTATAGATCTTTCTTTAATAAAATTGTGTTCACTATAATTCCCTTTGTGAACCTTCTAGATAAAAGTTTTTGACTCCACTAGGATGGACCAAAGTTCTAGACCCTCCCTTAAAAGTTAAAACTACCTAGACCATCATGGTGATAGGGCAAGCCTTTTAATGAAAAGTAGGGCCAACAGGGCTCTCAAACCCCACAAATACCAAACTACCAAAACAAACAAGGTCAATAGGGAAAATTGTATTACAGGTTTAACATTTTAGTGCAATAGGTGTATGAATCCCCCCCCCACTTGCACTTCAAGGACCTCTTGTTTCCAGGTTGATCAGAGAAGGAATACCTTTGCAGTCATAGCAGTATATACTCTCAGCTTAGTAATTCAAGAACACAACACTGTGAAGATAACACCAGTAAGTTTGTCTCATTGCACCACTTAGTAGGTTTTAAACCAATTTTATAATAGAAAAAATTGTTGAATAGTAAAGTGAGCATAGATAATATAAACATTACCTTAGCTGCACGTTTATGTATGTCTTGAAGAAAGAAGTGCCATACGGTTAATTTTGCCACTTGGAATGAAATAATTGCTGCTCGATACAAGGCCAAAAAAGGACCAAAATGGAAGTAAGCAGAAAAGCTTTTAGAGCTATAAGTTCCTAGTGCATGCCCAAATTGACTCTCAAGCGTTTCCTTCCTTAATTTTGCATACTCAGCTGATGGGCTTTCACCATGGACACTTGTGAAGCTGGTTGAAGAACTGCAAAAAAACAGCAAGCATTAGCATAAAAGACATAATATATATAAAAACAGAATTCCAAGACGAATAATGAGATAGAGGGTAATTGACAGAATGCAGGATATGAGAGATGAATAAATTGAAGTAATAAGGGGCATCACTTTAGATCCCTATGGGTCATAAGAATGAGGTAGAGAGTAATTCACAGGTAGGCCATTGGCTGGATGAGAGAGGGTTTTGACAGTTCCTAGAGGCTTAGACACTATATGACAGTTCCTAGAGAGAGATTGAACATATAACTTAGATCAGTTCTAAATATGCTAATTTGGTAGCCAAGGTTCTCATCAGTATAGGGTTTCCAGGATTCAGTTGTACTGTTGGGCTGACCCCACCCCACCTTGAGTAACTCTTGTATTATGCTATTCCTTCCTGTGTTTCTGGTGGGAGTTTTCAATGGGATATCATTTTAGTTTCCGCTAGAATATTTGGTTTCTTTATCCCATCTTATTATATATTATTGATAAAGTATCCCCTGCTTACAATAAATCAGCTGAACTTTTCCTCTCTTTTTTGATCAATAACAGAAGCAACTTTAGTAATAAAGTTCCCTAACTACCAGGCGTTCACATACGAATTTCTATGCAGCAAGTATGATGGATTCCAATCAAATAATCTTCTCCCAATTCCAATAGTTGTTTGACCTCCTGTGAAATGGTACCTCCTTGAAACGGTTGCAGAAGTAATACCACAATGTAAATCTGGAAAAGAAAATTTAAACAAAAATTAGATACAACAATAGTGAATTGACAGAAAATTATTATAATACTTCTCCAAACATTCTTTTGGTACTTTGAGGTCATTTCCACTGCTGTTAGTCATATATATATATATAGACTAGCATATTTATACATGATGGTCATGCTGCATTCTCACCACCTAGATGGCTTTATACATGATCTATGGTAAGGTGTAGAGAAGATGAAGGGGCGGGGAAGGGAAGGTGCGGTGAAAAATATTGCAGTGGATGTAAGGAGAGCTGGGAAGATGGAAGAAAAGATGAAAACTTTATATGCAAGTTTAGTAGGAAGGGTAGTAGAAAGAGAAGTGGAGACGAAAGACCTTGAGACTTGGGCGACGTTAGAATGGAAAAGAGAGAAGGTGATGGGGGTGAGGAAACTACATGTGGGATTCTGGGTCTCTTGCTGTTCATGTTCCACAGAAAACAGTTCACAGAGTGGGTGCTGGAAACAGAGAGTGAACAAAAGCACCTTGATCTTAACAGATGAGTGAGGGGAGTATCCATTTAATCCTCAAAGACAAACAAGACCTTTTAGCCAGGATCTTATAAATGCTAGTCACTAGACTGATCGGTCTAAAATCATTTGGATGTTTAGCCTCTTTCTTCTTTGGAACTAAGGCTAGAAAAGTAGCATTGACTTGATGAAATACGTAAATTGTCAGACTATGTTATTCATCAAAAAAAAAGTAGCATTGACTCCATGGCTTATGACAAAACTGCTTGCCTAATTTCTTCCTCCTCAAAATTCCTTCCAACCAGCTTTTATTTTCTTCAGAGTCTCAACCAATCCGCACCTTCCAACTCTACTCTATTCTCTAAAGGTTTCCTCAAAATAGATTTAAAATGAGCTACAAAACAATTGGCTATTTCCTCTTGGGAGTCAAGTACCATTCCATCCACTTTGAGTTTAATCACCATAATTTTCCTCTTCCTCCCATTGGCTATTTCATGAAAGAATTTTGTATTACCATCACCTTCCTTGATCCATTTGCATCTAGGTTTCTGCCTCCAAGAGATTTCTTCTCGCAAGAGGACCTCTTCTATTGCAAGGAGAGTGCAAATTTGTCCCCATATCCTCTCTAATTCCTCCTCTTGCAATTTTTTCAGACAAACCTCTTCCCCTACATTTTCACATCCCTCAAGGAGGGTGCAAATTTCTCTTCTCTTTTATTTTGATGAATTTTTATTTTACCATCAAAAAAAACAAGCATATAAGTTACTTCCCTTTATGCTGCAGATGAAGCATTTTTAGTTTTTTTTTTTTTTATAAGTAAACATTTTGAGGTTTATGAATAAATTATTTCAACCATGACCCATGTCCTAATGTTTCCTTTTTTGTTGGTATCAAACTATATTTTATATATTTCATTAACTATCACAAAAACAAATTATATTTCATTAATAACATAAAGGGATGCCAGCTCAATTTTGGTAAACAGTCATGTTAGAGATTTCTTTCCTACTAAAAGAAGCTTGAGGCAAGGCAACCCCCTTTCACCCTTCTAGTTTGCAATCATAGCCAATGCCTAAGTAGACTCATTTCTAGGGCAGATAGTTTGGACTTGGTGCATGGGTGGAGGGTTGGGAGGGAGGGAGAGAGAGAGAGAGAGAGAGAGAGAGAATGTGATTATCACACATGTAATTTGTTGATGGTATCATTGTTTTTTGTGAAGATATAAGGGAGGAAGGACCAAGAAACCTTCAGTTTCTTATTAAGTGCTTTGAAAGGTTCTAATTTGAGAGTCAACCTGTAAAAGAGCAATATTGTGGGGATTAATATTGAGGACTCAGTAATGGAAAGGTATGCAGAGATGCTAAGGTGCATGAAAGGGGAATGGCCAATGAAACATCTTGGATTATCCCTAGGCCCTAGGGAGCAATCCTAGGTCTAGTAGCTTTTGGAACCCAATTTTGGATAGGCTCTAGCTCACTAAGAAATTGTTCAACTTGCAAGAAAAACTACATCTCTTTGGGGGGTACTTGGAGAGGATTACGTTGATCAAGTCAACTCTAGCTATTCTGTCCATTTATTTATATTTTTTGAAAAACAAAAAACAAAAAAGAAAGGAGGCAAGGGTAGTAACTGTCAGTATTCAAACTCCCTGTGTTGGTAGAAAAGAGGTTAAGAAATTAATGAGACTTTCTTTGGGAACCAGGATTTTCAAAAATGGATCATCTAATAAATTGGAGAATGGTGTGTAGAGGAAAGGAGGGTAGGGGCCTGGGAATTGAGAAGTTGATAATTAAAAACAGTGCATTATTGGGAAAATGGTTGTGGAGGTTCCTGATAGAGTCTCCAAAGGCCAAAGGCCATTGCATAAAGTCATCAGGAGCATTCATGGTAACTCTCTCTTATCAATAATAGAACATTTTATTAATGTGAATATTAAGCAGGATACAACAATAAGCTATTGGGAGAAATAAACATTCTTAACCATCCCCCCCCCCACAAAACATTTGTTCCCTTGCCACCCGTTGCTTAACCATTTGAATCTGAATCTCTTAAGGGGCATTTGAACTGAATCTCTAGTTCTTTAGTTAACCATTTGAACTGCCTTTTTCCATTGGCACATTTCCATAATCTGCTTTTCTCATTTTGCAATCATTCTATAACCACCTTAGAATCTCCTTTAACAATAGTCTGTTATAGATTCAATCCTTAGCCTTCCTTAACCCTTCCAATACTGCCATGATCTCAGCTCTAAGAGAATCCCCCACTCCAATAGGTCCAGAATACAGCGCAATAACTTCCCCTTCATCATCAAAGTTCAATTTGATAAATCCAAGAGCTGGTGTAGACCAAAGGGGGCTGGTTTTTCTACATGATGACTTACAGAATAAGGTGTACAACCTCCTGGGTTTGTTGTTACTTGTTTTTTTTTTATCAATAACTTTGAAAAAAAATTCATTAATTAAAATGCTTTAGGATACAACAAGAAGTTGCAAAAGAAATCAGCATAAAAGCTGACCCGGGACAGAATTACAAATGTGCCCAAAACATATATGTTCTTTGAAAAGTTTGCCACTTAAGAAAGATACTTTATGATCCTAAGCAATCCCTTTGGACCCGGTTTGGAAAGTTCAATGAGGCTGTGGTTGCTTTTGCATTAAAGAAGTGTCATTTGGATCATTCAAAGTTCCGCAAGAAGATTATCAGGAGACAAACTATTTTGGTAGTATATACAGATGACATTGTTATTACAGGTGAAGATATGCAAGGCATTCCTACATGGTAACTTACATGACAAGGTGTACATGGAGCAACCTACTAGGTTTGCTGTTTGGGAAGAGCCTAGGTGCCCATTTGGGAGGGCTTTCACACAGTGGCTTCTGGCTTTGCAAGGTGGGCCCCACATAGACAGCCTAGAAGTTATTTTTGTTGAAAAACCCAGAAAGCCTAGATATGACTTCGTTCAGCCAAAAGATTAGCTTTCCCGTGAATTTTGTTCTAGTAGCTTCTTCAAAATAGTTCAGTCGAAGCAGCTTAATCAAAGCTGAAGCCCTCCCAAAAGGGCCCTGGTAAGGTTTGCCGCTTTAGGAAGGCACTTTATGGTCTAAAACAATACTCTCGAACCTGGTTTGACAGGTTCAATAAGGCTGTGGTTTCTTTTGCGTTAAAGAAGTGTCATTGGATCATTCAGTGTTTTGTAGGAAGATTATCGCAGGACAAATCATTTGGCAGTGTATGTAGACGACATTATTATTACATATGAAGATAAGCAAGGCGTTGAAGAACTGAAGCCCTTTTACCGATCGTCGACTAAAATTAGCCTACCGCAGCGCAAATATGTTGGGATCTAAACCATGTTTTACACCAATGGATAAGAAGCTGCTTTCAAATTAAGGGGAAATGTGGAAAAAACTTATATTAAAAAAAAAACAATATTTGTGCAGGGAAATTAAAATTAGGCACTTAAAAGGGGTCCGAGAGCCAGAGATTAAAATTCAACACTCATTAAAATCTTGTCATTTTTTCTCGCTGAAAATGCATTGCATACATTTTTTCATGGGGCTACAGAATGAAGGTAACCTATCCCCCACCCCCACCCCGGTGGCAGCGGGATTTGACCCCTACAGACAAATAATTATTCAATCCCATCCTGTATATCTTAGAGAATTCTATATTAATAGTTTCGGCAATTTTCACTCTAGTACGTTTGTAGTTTCTTTCAGATACCTGTGACTATAAAAAATGGAAAAGATGACTTACTCGTGGCAAGAATTGCAGGGTGGTGGAGAAATAGAGCCGCTAAATGCCGCCGTTTGAGGCCTGCAGTCACATTCCTCATGGGCAAAGGCTTCTTCAAACAAGTAAAGAGCTCATGAACCCATCTCAGAGCAGGTCGCGTTCGCTTGGCATTCCGGCCATCATCGTATCATTTGAATGAATGGTCTAACAGATGTTCGAAAAAATGCGTCAACTTGAAACAGAGGGAACCGAATCCGAATTGGTGAAAACAATGACAGATTTTGAGCACAAAGATGAATAACATAAGCCAAAAAAGAGAAAAAGGTCAGGAATCAGGACACACGAGTAACCGCCAGGTTGCAGTAGCTTCGCGCCACAAAAGGATGCTGAATTGCCATTGCGGCGTCCTTTTAAACGAGAAAACCCAAAATGTGGTATGCTTACCGTGAGAGAGTGGAGTCCGGATTTCCAAATAGGTATGCGTACCGTGAGAGAGTGGAGTCCGGATTTCCTGCATTCGGCATTTCGGCGTGGTGTGCCGGGGTGCACAGTCCACTACAAATCGTACGGGCAACTTTCTTAAATCACCCCTATATAAAGTTTAGAAAAATGATTAAATTTAGTCTTAAATATCCATGTATTCTCAAGGATGAAAGTATCCTTCTATCGGTATTGAGTCTTTGAGTATCATATCCGAATATATGGATATATTTTGGAAATACATAGATACAAATAAAAGATATAAAAATACTTAGATATATTAAAAAAATGCATTCAAGTTATAAAAATACATTAATAATATTAAATTAAAAGCTGAATTATCTATAAATAAGATATAAGCACATGAGAAATGCATATTTCAATAGTTTATATAAAGAGAAATATTACAATCGATTCTAGAACATTCAAATATTGTACAATAATTATCACTCTTTCAATTTTATAATTATAATTTTTAATTTGTATTAATTTTTGGGAATGTTTATTAATTTAATATTTTATCAAACCGATACGATGTGATACGGCCCAATACAGAAACATATCGTGTCGCTACGCACGACTCATGAGATACATATCCACTAATAATGTATCCTATATCTATGATCATGTATACGAATATGATACGCTCCATATCGAGAGTATCTATCGATACCTTAATCCTTGAGTACCCTCAAGTTTTTTTACAATTGACATCGCCCTTAAGCACAACGAAATTTTGAATTTGTCCTATACTATTCTTCAAATATTCAAAATAAAACCTAGGCTACATCATCATCATTTGATATCCAACCTTAGAGAATTTTAGGGATTCCCGTTAAACTATAATTTTTTATAACATTTGTGCATCGTCCTTCGTCTTCCACTGTAGATTGAGGGATTTGTCAACTATCGATATTGGAAAGTTGGTCTCAGACTCTCAGTGACAGGGGTAGTAACTCAAAGAGATAGAGTTGCCACCCATTTTTTAGAGGGAATGGACCCTCATTTTTAGATTCAAAAAAACGGTTTGCTTGCCTTGATAGAGACTCCGTTCTCCATGAAAAAGGCACACAACCGAGTGATTTTAGGTCCCAAAGATTGGGAGAGGGAAAGCATTAGGCACTCCTCTCTCCAAGTTGTTGTAGCAGCCCACTACAAGAGTTGTTCAAACTCAATTTCTTTTAGAGAAAAACATAAATGGTTGCAAGAATTTCTTAAAACCGATTTTGAGGTGATGTTATCGGGTCTTACGTACTGATTTCCCTAAGACTCTCGCCTCTCTGCCTCTATTGTCAATTAAGAAGAAATTGCAAACGTTGATTCTCCAATATTTCAGAACCTCAAACAACCCAGAAAAACTAAAAAAGACATACCTTTCAAATGTACCTTGTCAAAAGTTTTACAGTAGCTATGGTGAAATAATATGAAGTTCAAATGGGTCATTGAGCTAGGGAATGTTTCTGTTTACAACAACTTCCACTTGAAAATGGAAAAGACGAGTTCAGAATCAGAAATTCAGAATATCTCCGAATTTTGGGTAAACAAGAGGTAGTATATGGGCTAGGAGAAAGTTTTATTCTCTTTTTTTCTTTGAGGGCCTCCCTCAAATTTCCTTATTCTTCCCCCCTTTAAGCTCGAATTAGATCAGTATTTATAGAGAATGGGAAGGGGGTCAAGTATGAATTCATCCAGTTATAGTGCCTAGGATTCAACTGAGGTTTTTCACACAAATAGGCAAAGATTTTTCAAAGAAATAAAATGGTCAGTCAAGCTTTCCTATTTGGTAAAACATTTTTTTTTATATGGGGGTGTTTTTCATGGGTTTGTGCATCAAATGGGAGTTTGGGGTGTGTTTGTCATGGCAGTCTCGTATTTGGGGCTATCAATGGTAGGAAATATAAATTTGATGAACTTTTAAATGTTATTTTGTCTGTTCATAGTTTCAAGTAGGGATATCTTGGGGTTTTGGGTTTTTTAGGACTATTGGGCTCTATTTCATTAGTTAAAGTATTCTAATGGGTCAATAATGGGTTTGACATAAGCCATCACCCTTTTGAAGCTTCAAGTTGAGACAGGTGATGTGGCAATTTAATTTGGTGCATCGAAATGGTATATTTCTAGTATGACGGTCAAACAAATGAATCTGGTCATGAAATTTGATGTGCTAGAGTTTTTTTGGGTCTCTGAACACAGTGGTGATGTCTGATTGGTCAAATAGGGTATGAATGATGGAGATCTATGGCTGACAAGTTCGGATTAATAAGATTTGCTACAATAGAATATTTATTTGATGAATGGTCAACCATGGGAATTCTGTGATGAAATTTGGTGGGTTGACACTTTTGGATGTCCTAAATTTAATGAAAGTGATAGATCTTTGATCAGAGGTATAGATTTACTGATTTAGTTCAGATAATAGTCTTAACTTATGGTTTTTCTATCAATAAATGGGCCCAAAATGGAATCTTACTTTTTCAATGATCAAATGATGGTGTTTGGTCATGAAATTTCACGTGTTGTGGTTTCTTGGGTTCTGAACACAGTGGCAATATCTGATTGGCCATATAAAGTTGGGATGACAGATGGTAAACTCTAATTAATGAGATTTGTTAAAATAGGATTTAGGCTTGATGGGGGTCAAACAGGGAAATTTTTAGCTATAATTTGGTAAGTAGGCATGGATTAGGGTGATGAGTCAAGTGGATGGTTCTGATTTGATAAAGACATGGTCGATCATGGTAATCATTCAGGGCCATCATAATGGGATGTTGATGTTTTTGCAGTTGATTATTATAGATTTTTCGTGGGATTCGCTAGTTGATTACTTTTTAGTGATCTTGAAGTGATGGGTGTGTTGGGTTTGATTTTGGAGGAGTAAGAATTTGAATATTTTATAGATAAGGGCCATTATATTTGGGGTTTAGTCTTGAAAATTGATGTATAACTAAGTTGTAGTTTTATAAGTATGGGGGTGATATCTAATCGAATATTGATCTCAAGGTACTTATTCGTCTCGCGGATTGTGTTAAATGAGGGTATTTCAGGTTTTGGAAAGTGTTAAGTTGATCTGGCTGTGTTTCTAAGCTTTTTGGGTCTAAGATAGGGGTACAAAGAGGTATGGTGAAGGGACAAAGCAAAAATTGGGTGCTAACAATGTACAAGTGCTCAGTGGGAGTTAGCATGTGATTAGAGAGAATAAACAAACACCGGCATCAATGTTGCATAAGAACATAACTGCTAAAGATAGGTTGTCCCAGAGACTCTTTGAACACCCATGCAAGGGATGTTACAATAACGCAATTGACGGTGGGAGAAAATGTAAAATATAAAGAAACCGAAAGCTTATCCAACTAAAGCTCAAGAGGTGGTACAAGGGAGTCTGAAGGCATGGGATTGTCATACGTTGCGTAATCACCAACTAAAGCTCAAGAGGTAGTGCACCGATGAAATGGAAACTAAGAGGTTATAGTTAATTAATTTCCTAAACCATAAGTCAATAAGGGTATTTTATGAAATTTACGCAAATCATATTTACATGTTTCACTTCATGACAGCCTCGACTCACATGTGTGGGTTTTATTAATAGGTTCTTTACTTTCCACTTTTTGGAGAGAAAGTTATTAAACATGCATCCTCACCTCGACTCACATGTGTGGGGCCCAAATATAATTTGTGGAACCCACATATCAATTTTCTCCTCAAAGAGAAAATTTAAAGTGGGACCACCTATATTTTTCTCTTAAAGGATGAAAGTTAAAATAGGGCTTGCTTATTGTTTTTCTCTTGAAAGAGAAAATTTTAAGTGGGACCCACTTATAATTTCAAGTGGGGCCCACCTATTAATTTTTAAAAATAATATTTTTTATTTATTAGTTATACATTAAATATTTTTTATTTCATTCAATGGGACCCACTTGTAATTTTTTTAGTTGTTTGGGTTTAACACTGTCATGTCAGCATTTCTATATATATATATATAAACAATGAAGTTTAGAAATTTTCTCCCTTTTTCGAATTTTTTAATTTTTTAATCCATGTCATTTTCAAAACTACAATTAGAAACTCTACTTTCACAAGAAAAAACTTCCTAATATATATATATATATATATATATATATATATATCACATTCCAATAACCTAAATATCTAATATCCTAAAATTTATCCTAAATAACCTCCCCCACTATCCCCAACTTTCTCCTAACTTTCCTTAAATTTTCTCCTAAAGTTTCTCTCCGAAATTATCTCTAATTCTTATTTATCTTCTCCCCCACTTTTTATCTACATATATCTAAAGAAAGTTTGAATTAAACAATTTAAAAATTATTTAAATATTCTAAAAATTTTATGTAATAAATTAAAATATTTATTAAAAAGACAAAAAATAATTATAATTGATTTAATAATATTCATATTATTAATAATTATATAATTTTACAAAATTAATCACGAAATTATGTACAAACAATATAAGTTATGATTTTCTAAATTATTCAAATAATAAAAATCTAACATTAAAAATAAATATTATTTAAATATTTCAATGACTAAATATCTTAAATAACAAAATATTAAAATTAATATTTTAAATCAATTAATAATATATTTCAAACAGTTACTGAATATCTTTCAATTATAATAAATAGATTAAGATTTTAAACATTTAGTTAAATAACTAAATATTTTAAATAACGAAATATTTAACATAACTAAATTTTAAATAGTTAAAATAACAAAATTATGCATTAAAATCAACAAATAATTAATATTTTAAAATTTAAATAATAATATTATTTCAATAAATAAATAACATTGTAAATAACTAATTTCATTTATACCAATTAATAATTCTAGAAAATAAATTTCAAAAAAAACATTTTTTACTAATAATAAATTTAAAAACTAAATCTTTATTTATTATATATTTAGCTATACTAAAATTAATATTTATTATATTTTAGTAATTATTTGTTGTTTTTTGTTATAAAGATATTTTCAATAATTATGTATAAATATATTTTTCTTTTGTTATTTAATAGAAAAATTTACAAAATTTTTGGAGTTTAAACTTTAAACTACTATTATTTAGATTTTTAAATTTAGTTTATTTTATATTTTTGGTATAAATTTTTAATAATTATTAGAGATTAAATTATTGTTCACGGGTTGGTTTGGTTTAGTTGTAGGTTGTTTGGCCAACCAAATCAACCTGATCAAGTTGTGGTGTTGGTCACTCAGGTTCTATTGGTTTGGGTCAATTTTTAGTTTGGTCAGTCGGTTCAAAATTTAAACTTAAAAAATAAATTTAAAAAAGAATTTCATTTTTTAAAACAATATAATCGCTTTATTTAAAAATTAAATTTCTGGTATAAACTATTTTAGTATTGGGATTTTCCCACTAGTAGGGTTGGGAAATTATTGAAGCAAAGCCAACTGGAAATACTAGAAATCAAGTTGGTCAGTTTCACTAGTTTGATTCGGAATGGCAACAACCCTCCCAACTCGACTAGGAAGCCAGATCGCATGTTAGGAACGTGGGACGTCACGCGGATTATTTAACCCCACGGGCGTCAAAATGCGCGCTCAACCAATTTCAATATCGAGAGGCGTGCAATCGGTTTCCCAGGGAACCATTAGATCGCGTTGATCTTGACCGTCCAAGATCGGCTACAGTAGCTATAAATAGGGGCCTTGGGGTCCTCATTTTCTTTGTCGTAAATCATGCGTTTGTGGTCTGAGCTCGCGCGTCTACTTCCAGGTCGGTGTCATCTCTCCTTGTCCTCGAAATCGCCTCCTCCTCTCTCTGGTTTAGGTAAGCCCCCTTCATTTCTGGTTTGTATTCCTTCAATTGCGATGTTGAGTATTAGCATTGGTAGCTTACTAGATGTCAGTAATGAGTCAACAGGGGCCGAGGTGAACTCCTCGGGCCAGATGGTAAAGTCTGGTCTTGCCGAGGTGGGCACTTCGGCGCATGGCTCTGAACCCAGCCCATCCGAGGTGGAATCCAAATCAAAGGAGCGAGAGGACTCCGGAAAGGAAGCCCCGACCACCCGTGGTTCTCGGAAACCAAGGCCAGATCTCTTTGGTCCTTCTGTGATGATTGCGAAGAGACTCCAAACACTAGCCGAGTACTACAAGTTTCCCGAGGACCATGGCTAGAGTATTCCCTTAGAAGGGCATCCCTGGGGTCATGACTCCAACGAGGTCATAGTATTCAAAGAGCAGCTGATAGTTGGGCTGCACTTCCCACTCCACCGATTCATCGTAGAGATCCTCATGCTTTTTAACATCACCCTAGGCTAGTTTCAGCTGAACTCAGTTCGCTCCCTAGTAGGTATTATTTCCCTGTTTCATCACTTCAGTAGACCTTTAACCATGGACACTTTTAGTTCGATTTGTTCCGTCAACAAAAATTTTGCTAGTCTCCCTTCTTCTGAGTACCATAGTTACTACTTGACCCCCGCCCTAGATACAAGATCTTGTACAGTTACCCCAACAAGGTCCTGCCCTAGAAGAGGCGCTATTTCATTGTTATTGTGTCTAGGGGTGGCCGTTTCAGACACAATGGAGAACGACCATCAATGACCCCGACTTTAAGCTAGATAAGGACATGAAGTTGGTTAATGCGGGCTGAGTTCGGGTGGGTCTCCACTTCGGTTCTACACACTTAGGCTTTCTCTTATATCTTTTATGCTAAATCGGTGTTTATCTTATAGGTACCATGGCGGATATCCTAGTCTCCAAACTTTTCTCTGATATGAAGAAGAAGAAGAAGAAGAAGAAGAGGAAGAAGAAGAAGAGGAAGGTATCTCGCGCCGATCCCCCAGCCGCCAAGCCTGTCGCCGCTTCCACTATCCCTGCTGCCCCGAGAAGGAGAGAAGACGCCCCCGTGATCAACCTGGTTGAGGATGACTAGGGAACCAAGTTGCCAGCTCGCGAGCCCGAGCCACGGTTCGTCCGACCCGAGGTTACTGCTTCCAGTGCAATTCCCAAGGAGGGCCAGAGCATCTTTGACGCTCGAATCGCCACTCTCAAGAGCAAGGAGGTTGTCTTTCCTGTTGAGGTCTCTAAGTACACTGGGATGCCGCGCTTCAAGCTAGCTGCCACGGCATGGGGTCACTTGATGAAGGTATGTTTCTGAATTCACTTATCTATTCTTTGTGTTTTTTTTTTTTTTCTGTCTTACTAATCGACACCTCTTTTGTAGACGAACTCAATGATTCACTCGGTTGTGGAGTAATCTGATTGCTTGATGGAGTTGGTGCAAGTTTCCAATTCGAAGGCGAAGATTTTGGAGGCCAAGGTTTTAGCTGCCGAGTCTAAGGTGACAGAGTGCCAGACCAAAACACTGAAGGCCATGGAGATGGTGAGAAAGTGGGAGACTGACGCGAAGCGGAAGGATGAGCGCATCCACGAACTAGTAAAGGAGGTCGAAGAACACAAGGCTCTTCTTGCTAATCGCGAGGCCATCTTCTCCCAAGAGATAAAGGAGGTCGGTGCTCTCGCTATTTGAACTTATAAGGCTTCTTCGGAGTTTGATGACTTCATGAGCAACACAGCAACCTCGGTATTCCGCAAGGGCTTCAAAGTTTGTCGCTGGATGGCTAGACATGCGTTTCCTCAGCTTGATCTCCAACCACTCAAAACCATTAGGGTTTCTATAGAGACAGTGATCCAAGTAGCGGGGGAAGACCCAAACTCCGAGGAGGATGGTGATGACAATGTCGGTGAGGAAGCTGGGAAACTCTGATGTAGTAGTTGACGAGGTTAAAGAGACCGATGAGGTTGCTGCTACGAGCACATCTATGGAAGTGGACCCGACAAAAGATCCCGAGCTCGTCGAAGGAGGGGTGAGGAGCCCCATCAGGATTGACATTTGCCTCTTTTCTTGGACCTCTCAGACATATGTAATGTCTCGAGCCTCCGAGATCGGATAAGTAGTTATCTCTTTTTTCTTTTTAAATGTATTGAACCTTTTTGTAGCGAAGTAATGAAACATCTTTTGCTTTCCATCTTGTGCTTAATCGTGCAAAATTTCTCTAAGTGTAGATTACCCTGAGGTGTCGAGCTGGTGGGCTAGGCATAGGTGGGAAAAATCCAAAGTCAATGTAAGCCGAGGTGTGCTGACATTGTAGGGTATGTTCCCAACTTGTCTAAACGTCGATGAGGTTGAACGTGAACTATTTAATTTGCCCATGTTAGAGAGGCAACTAGGTCTTATATTGCCCATGCTGAGGAGGCGACTGAGTCTTATATTGCCCATGCCGATGAGGCGATTGGATCTTATATTGCCCATGCCAATGAGGCAATTATGTCTTATCTTGCCCTTTCTAAGGAGGCGACTGGGTCTTATCGTGCCCATGCCGATGAGGCAATTGGGTCTTATATTGCCCATGCCAAGGAGACAACTATGCCTTATCTTGCCCATGCTGAGGAGGTGACTGGGTCTTATTTGGCATCGAAGTCTTTTGTCAACTTGGCACCATAGCCCTTAGGCTTTGGGAGCGACTCATAGTCCACTTTCCAATACGTGTTTTGACTAGCTCGGTGATTTTTTGGACTTAGTAAATTTTCGAAGGTGTCTAACTCACGAGCTCATACGTAGTATCTCTTCAAGTAGTTGACATTCCAAGCTCGGGGTACCTGCTTCCCATCCATCGCCTTGAGCTCGTACGTCCCCTCTCTGAACACCCATTTCACCATGTACGGACCCTCCCAGTTTGGTCCGAGCTTCCCTACACCGAGCTCAAGTACCATCACTTTCCGGTGCACCAAGTCGCCAACTCGGAATTGACGTCTCTTAACTCGAGCATTGTAGTACCGAGCTACCCGTTGTTGGTAGGCCGCAGTCTGGATATAGACTAAGTCGCTTCATCAATCAGGTCGGGGTTAGTTCAGAGTTTGGTGTCATTTACCTCATCATCGTATGCTTTGATATGCAAAGGTCGGTATTTCGATCTCGGTTGGGATTACTGCCTCCGTTCCATAGGTCAAGTTAAAAGGTGTTTCTCCTGTCTTTGTCTTGATAGTCGTTCTATAGACCCAAAGGACACTGGGCAGCTCGTCCACCCACAAACCCTTAGCTCGCACCAAGTGAGCTTTCAGCCTATAGAGAATGGCTCTATTCATCACTTTGGCCTATCCATTTGCTTGGAGGTGCGCCACTGAAGTGAAATTCTGCTGGATCCCCATCTTGGCACACCAGTTCTGGAACTTAATATCTTCAAACTACTTTCCGTTATCCAATATCAATACCTTAGGTAGTCCGAAATGGCATACTATGTTCTTCCAGAAGAAGTTTTGAACGTTTCGGGCTATAATCGTTACTAGCGGCTTAGCTTCCACCCGCTTCGTGAAATAGTCCACTGCCACTTCTTGAAACCTCCTCTGCACGGTTGCCGGCGAAAAAGGACCGAGGATGTCTCTCCCCCACTGCGCGAAGGGCCACAACCTGGTCAGGTACTTCAGGTCGGCAGTAGGTTGATGGAGGATGTTGGTGTGCCTCTAACAGTTGTTGCATTTTTTGACAAGCTCGAGTGCATCTGCTTTCATAGTGGGCAATAGTACCCTTGCCTTAGTGCTGTTTGGGCAAAACACCGTACCCCCCAAGCATCCTCTGCAAGTCCTTTGTGAAATGTCGTGAAGTACCTGATCTACTTTCGAAGGTCGCAAACAACGTAGGTAGGGGGAGAGTGAAGGACCTCCTATATAGCCACCCATCGATGATAACATACCGAGATGACTAACGCTCTACCCTCCGAGTTGCATTACGATCCGTTGGTAGGGTCCCGTGGAGTAGATAATTGATGAGCGGATCAATCCAGTTCGGTTCTGCTTGCAACACTGGAGCAACCTCTTCTGCCCCCCCCCCCCGAGAATGTTGGGCTGAGGCAGGTCTTCTTTGTAAACTGTACTCGTCGTGTTGTCACCAATGCTCGCAAATCGTAATAGGGCATTGGCCTCGACGTTCTCTGACCTCGGTATTTGTCGAACGAACCAAGAGAGGAAGGATGGCAGGAGCTCTCTTACATTAGCTAGGTAAGCTTCCATGGTCGGGTCTCGTACTTGCCATTGACCTGGTTCACCACCAATTGGGAGTCGCTGCATACTACGAGGTGCTTCGCGCCAATTTCCTTTGCTAAATTCAGGTCGTTTATCTGTGCCTCATACTCCGCTTCATTGTTCGATGCTTCGAATCCAAACCGGAGAGCGTACTCCAACTTCACCTCGCTCGGCCCGTATAGTATTAGTCTGGCACCGCTTCCTTGCTGATTAGATGAATCGTCAACATGGAGGATCCAGGGCTCCTAGTTTCAGGTTGGTGCTTCTCCGACCAGGTACATACGTGATGAATTTTTATATATGATGGTTGGCGCTGGTTAACTCCTCCGATGTGCTAACCGACTCAACCACATTAAGGGCCAGCGTGCTAAATGTGCATTCTGTTACGAAGTCCACCAAGACTTGGGCTTTACCGGATGTCGTACTCGCTCAGCTCGGTGGCCCACTTCGTCAATCTTCCTAATACCTCGGGCTTCAATAGAACATGCCTCAAGGGTTTGTCTGCAAGGACGATGATCGTGTGGGCTTCGAAATACGGGTGCAATTTTTGAGACGTTACTAGCGCATATGCCTGCTTTTCGATGTTAGGATACCTAGTCACTACGGCCTGCAAAACCTTACTTACATAGTAGATGGGCCATTGAACCTAGTCTACTTCTCTAATTGGCATCGAGTTGACTACCTTGTCACTCGCGGAGAGGTATAACTTCAGCTCGTCTCCCTCCTCAGGTTGGGTCAGAACCGGTGAGGTACTTAAGTATTTGTTCAGCTCATCAAACGCGAGCTAGCATTCTTCGGTCCATACAAAGTCTTTATTCTATTTAATTGCTTTAAAGAAGGGTAGGCACAGACCCACCAATTTAGACATAAACCGGTTTAGGGCTACTACCCAGCTAGTTAGCCTTTGAACTTGCTTTATCTTTTGATAAGGTCTCATATCTAATATGGCTTTTATTATATCCGGGTTGGCCTCGATGCAACGACGGTTCACAATGTACCTGAGAAATTTGCCCGACGTGACCCCAAAGACACACTTGTTTCGGGTTGAGATTCATGATAAGATTTCTTAAAATTTGGAAAAGACGGTTTAAATCATCCAATAAAGAATTTGAAAATTGTGTCTTCACGACCATGTCATCAATGTAACATTCTACTTTATTTCCAATCAAAGGGCTGCACTTTCCACTCCACCGATTCATCGTAGAGATCCTCAAGTTTTTTAACATCACCATAGGCCAGTTTCAATTGAACTCAGTTATCTCCATAGTAGGTATCATTTCCCTATTTCATCACTTCGGTAGACCTTTAACCATGGACACTTTTAGTTCGATTTGTTCCGTCAACAAGAATTCTGCTAGTCTCCTTTCTTCTGAGTACCATAGTTACTACTTGACCCCCTGCCCTAGATACAAGATCTTGCACAGTTACCCCAACAAGGTTCGGCCCTAGAAGAGGCACTATTTCATTGTTACCGTGGCTAGGGGTGGCCGTTTCTGACACATTGGAAAACAACCATTAGTAACCCCGACACTAAGCTAGATAAAGACATGAAGAAACAAACCCGTGCGTGGGTGAAGCTCAGGTTGGAGTTGGACATTTTCCTAGCCGAGGAGAAGTTGGTTAATGCGGGGCTGAGTCCAGGTGGGTCTCCACTTCAGTTCCTCACACTTAGGCTTTCCCTTATAGCTTTTCTGCTAAATCGGTGTTTATCTTACAGGTACCATGGCGGATATCCTAGTCTCCAAACTTTTATCTGATATGAAGAAGAAGAAGAAGAAGAAGAAGAAGAAGAAGAGGGAGGTGTCTCACGCTGATCCCCCAGCCGCCAAGCCCATCGCCGCTTCCACTGTCCCTGCTGCCCCGAGAAGGAGAGAAGACGTCCCTGCGATCAACTGTGATCAATCTGGTTGAGGATGACTAGGGAACCAAGTCGCCAGCTTGCGAGCCCGAGCCACGGGTCGTACAACCCGAGGTTACTACTTCCAGCGCAATTCCCGAGGAGGGCCAGAGCTTCTTTGACGCTCGAATTGCCACTCTCAAGAGCAAGGAGGTTGTCTTTTCTACTGAGGTCTCCAAGTACACTGGGGTGTCGCGTTCCAAGCTCTTTACCACGGCGTGGGGTCGTTTGATGGTGGTATGTTTCTGAATTCACTTATCTGTTCTTTGTGTTTTTTTTTTGTCTTACTAATCAACACCTCTTTTGTAGATGTACTCGATGATTCACTCGCTGGTGGAGTAGTCTGATTTCGAGATGAAGTTGTTGCAAGTCTCCGATTCGAAGGCGAAGATTTTGACAACTCCCGACTCTCATGCTGGATGTACTTCTTCAAATACCCGCGGTGGATTTGCTCTTCAATCTTGTCGCGGAGATTCTGGCAGTTCTCAGTGGTGTTCCCGATGTCACGATGAAACTGATAATAGACATTCGAGTTCTTGGTTACCGGATCTTCCGGCAGCCTGGGTGGCCACTTGATGTAGGTAGAATCCTTGATTGCCATCAGAATCTTGCCTCGCTTTACATTGAAGGGATGTAGGATGTCCTTTCAACAGGAGGGGTCCTAGATCGCCAACCTGAGCTAGAACCCCGAGATGGTGACTTACTTCTCTTACGGGGAGACATGCTTCTCCTTGGTGACTTGTTCTTCTTCCGCCGATGCTTGCTGCTACTAGCACTCTCTTCCTCTTCTCTCCTTATTGGATTTTTGCCTTTGAGCCGAGGGCTTCTTCTATGCTCATGAACTTTTCAGCATGGTCGAGGAACTTCTCAATCATGTTCGATTGATTTACCCCGAGGTACCATGCGAACTCAATGTGCTTAACTCCTTTCTGCACCGCAGTGAGGCACATGGTTGGATCATGGTTGGGTATCTACAAACACTCCTCGTTGAAGCGCCTTATGTAACTTCTAATCTACTCATTGTCCCTCTGGACCATGTTCAGAGCACGCTGCAGATTTTGGGCACTTCTTACTAGTGACAAAGTGGCAGTAAACTTGTTGGCGAATTGGGCCCAACTCTTGATCAAACCAGGTGCTATATTCATGTACCACTATCTAGCTAACCCTCTGAAGGTGGTGGATAAAGCCACGCACATGCTCACTTCATCTGCTCCAGCGAGGTGCATTTGAGACTGTAATGCATCGACGTGGTCGTTGGGATTGAAATTTCTGTCATAGGTCTCTAGTATGGGTATCTTGAAATCGTTCAGCCTCGGGGCAGCAAGGATCTCTGGCACCAGGGGGGAGGGCTGGCTCACCAACACAGAAGCCAACTGTGTAGCTACTGAGCTCACTTCCTCCCTAACTCTGCTCGGTCCCAGTGGCTGGTTGCTCTTCGGCAGTGGACTATTCTTGGCGGATGGTCGGCGTGTTCTGCGACGTCATCGCTTTTTCGCTGCTTCCATGTTGGTATTGTTGACCCCAGTATTATCTGCACCTCAATTTTGGTTGCGAGGTGGGAGTGGGTCCCTACCTCCAACATCTTCTTGGTCACGAACTTGGTGTTGACTGCTACGAGGGGCAGAGGGTTCTTGTCGCTAGCCCGCACCTCATGCCCACAGCCGATGGTCACTAACTTGTGGATCGCGATTCTCATACCGCGAGTGCAGCTGTTGATTGGTCCTTGTGCGATGACTGACTTTGGGCCAATCCTTCTGGTTTCTTTCCCCTTTAGAAGGTGTGGGTGTGCACTGACCTTCAACCTTATCTCGAGGTCTCGAGGAGTCCAACCTCGGGAATGAGTTGGGACCCAAGGGTTCTCTACACCTCGATGGGGAGATCGGCACACATCCTGTTGCTGATTCAGGACATGGTGTTGGTTCTGGTTCTGGTTCTGCTGCTGATTTTGGTGTTGATGCTGGTTTGGTTGCAGCGGCGGAAATTACTGTTGGTACTGCTTATAAAAGTAATATTGCTGGAACTATTTGAGCTGATGTATCTACTGCATCTGTAGTTGCATGCTGCGGATACTTTGGACCAGCTCGTCAAACTGTTGATGTCCGATTCCAGGGGGGACCACAAAAGGTTACGACACGGAGAAGGTGGTGCTTACCTGAGGCAGCGGGGAATTCAACGGTTGGGTACGGTACTGGTTTTGTTGAGTCAGTACGGTAGGGATCCCCAAGACAGTGACGGGGATGGTGAATTGGCCGATGCAGACCGTGGGGAACTCTTGATTGGCTGCAGTCTGCTCTTGTCCCCTGGAAACAGTCATGTCAGCGCTTTTTCCAATGTTGCTTGAAGAAGCCATTAAGTAAATAAAATGTTGTGGTAGAAAACTTCGCTTTTCGGTCGTTTCCCATAGACAATGCCAATTGATTGTGCGCGATCTGGATGCTCCTAGCTTGAGGGCAGCTCAGATGCCGATGCTCAGCTAGCTGGTCGAACTACAAGAGAAAGGAACAGAGAACCCGAGGTGGCTAACCTGGCAAGGTCGCTCAGATGCTTAAGTTAGTACTTAGTGGTGAATTGCAAGTTGGAAATTAGTAATATTGAGAGTTAGAATGCACTTAATCGTGCATACCTAGGTACAGAGGGCTGAGCAGGAGGAGTCCATTCCACTTCGGAAGGTGACCAACGTGTTAGCAGATATGGCTTATCGTGTCCACCCGATTCCGGGGGGACAAGGATAAGGCCTACGGTTGCGCGACATGATCCTGAACGGTTCAGAGGCGGCTGGTGGGCTTCTAGAATATACTATGTGTCGTCTTTAATAGATTTGGTAATTCGAGGTACCCAAACCTCAATGCCATCCGAGGTGACTTAATTCGCCGAGGTGGCCAGAGATGTTGAACCATCATCTAGTTGGCAAGTCGCGTCCACGTGTTCTCTGCTTATCAGGTCGGGCCAAAAACCCCTCATCATTTACTTTATCAACCTTTCATTAAGGAGTATTTGTTTTGCCATTAGGCTCATGATTTTTTATTCCAAAAATACCCTTAGCACTTTTTTTATAAATAAAACAAAATTGACCAAATATATCTAATAGAGTGGTTGTTCGTGTCTTAATAAGGGCAAAAATGGTATTTTAGTGGTGTTTTAGTAAAATGCTAACTATATGGTGGATTTTAGTAAATCCATGAAACTATAAGGATATTTTAATAAATGACCCTTTCTATTATTTAGCTTTCGCTTAATAAATCTCAAACGTAGCACCCACTAGTTTATCTATCTATCTATCATTTTCCAATGTCATCGCACCCACTTTCCCAATCAATGTCATTTTTCAAACAATCAATGAGATGCACTTTCCCAATAATCTAAATAATCACTTCCCCTAAAATTTCTCCTAAACTACCTCCCCCACTTCCACCAAAATTATCTCTAATTCCTTTTTATCTTCAAAATTATATCTAATTCCTATTAATCTTCTAAATTATCTTTGATCCCTATTTATCTCCAAAATTATCTCTAATTTACTAGAGAGTTTCTCCTAAATTATCCCTAATTCCTATTTATCCTCTCTCCTACTTTTTCTTTATATCTATCTAAAGAATTTTGATTAAAAAAATTGAAGAATTATTTAAATATTGTAACAAAATTATATGATAACTTTAAAATACTTATTAAAAACACAAAAGATAATTTTATATTTTTTACAAAATATATCGTGAAATTATGTACTAAGAATTTAAATTTTGTTTTTCCAGATTACTAATTTAATTGTTTTACAAATATTTAGTAATATGTAATAACTTAAAATAAATAAAATTCAAATAACAAAAAAATTTAAAATTTTTATAGATTATTTAAATATTTATCATAACTAGATTTTAAATAGTTAAAATAACAAAATTATGTAATAAATGAGATTTTTGAATTTTCAAATATTATCATTATTTAAAATAATGATATTATTTAGTCAATTTTGTAAAATAACCATATAAATATTTATCATAAATATTTCTTTAAAATAAATAAATGTTATTTCAATGAAAAAACGAAATATTTATGTAATAAAATAACAAATTTATGAAAAATTTATCGTAAATAGATTTTTAATTTTTATTTTTTATTTTTATTTTTATTCCATGTCATTTTTGAAATAACCGATGATATGTACATTCTCAATAAACTAAATAATCTCTTCTCCTAAAATTTATCCTAAACTACCCCCCCCCCCACTATCCCTCACTTTCTCCAAAATTATATCTAATTTATTAGGGAGTTTTTCTCCTAAATTATCTCTAATTCCTATTTATCATCTCCCCTACTTTTTTCCTATATCTATGCAAAGAAAGTTTGGATTAAAAATTTTAGATTATTTAAATATTATAACAAAATTGTATAATACTTTCAAACATTTATTAAAAGCACAAAAAAATAATTTTATATTTGTACAAAATATATCACAAAATTATGTACTAACAATTTAAATCATGTTTATTCTGGATTATCAATTTAAATGTTTATAAAATATTTAATAATATATAATAGCTTTAAATAAATAAAATTAAAAATACAAAAAATTTAAAATATTTCATATATTATTGAAATAACTAAAAGTTAATCATAACTATATTTTAAATAGTTAAAATAACGAAATTATGTAATAAAGTCAAAAAATATCTACAAAGTAGAAAAACAATTATAATATAATATTGAAATTAATTATAATTTAGTATATTATAAAATTAATAATGAAATTATGTAATAATAGTATAAATTATGATTTTACGGATATATAAATTCAATAATAGTTAATATTTTTAAATTTAAATATTTTACATATTATTTAACTATTGGAATAACTAAATATTTTAAATAACAAAATATATAACCAAACTAGATTTTAAGTAGTTAAAATAAAGAAATTATGTAATAAATTAAAATTCTGAAAAGTAGAAAAATGATTATAACATAATATTGAAATTAATAATAATTGCACTTATATCAAGTTATTATTCCAGAAAATAACTTTTAAAAAACTTAATATTTATTAATAATAATTTTAAACTCTGATAATGTATTTATTATATAATTATATATACTAAAATTCATATTTATTGTATTTCAGTAATTATTTATTGTTTTTCGTGATCAATTTTCAATGACTATGTCCACATTTATTTTGTTTTGTTATTTAATAGAAAACTTTAAATTATTATTGGAGACAAAGTACTATTACTGAAATTTTTAAATTTAGTTTATTGTACATATTGTATTTTCGTTATAACTTATTGATTAATATTTATAAGAGATTATACTATTTATTGATTAAGTTAATATATTTTTAGTACTTATTGTATTTTTATAATTATTGTTTTTTGCATTATCAATATATTTTCAATAATTATGTATTTTTGCTATGAATTTTAAATAATTATAGGAGATTAAACTATTGTTATTTATCAGAGATGAGACTAGTAATTTAGCTGAAATTATGAGTGTTCGTGAGTTGGTTCAATTCGGTTGTAGCCTATTTGGCCAACCAAATTGACCTGGCCAGGTTGGGGTGTTTGTTAGCAGAAACCAAGTGACCTTTTTGTGAAAACCGACCCACTCAAGTTGTATCGGTTTGTGTCGATTTTTTATCTGGTCAATCGGTTCAAAAGATTTAAACTTAAAATTTAATTTAATTTTAAAAATTATAGTGCAATTATTAAAAAGTAAATATAAAAATTAGATTTATGATATAAAACATTTTAGACTAAGAATCACGAGAAATTTCTCACTTTTTCACATTAAAAAACATATTTTAAATATAAAATATTAATATATATCCATGGTTAGGTCATTCAATTTTGGTCGGTTTACAAATGGCCAAAGTGAAACTGATCTAACTTGGTTGAATTGGGAATGTTTGAACCAAAGCCGACCTAAAATACTAGAAAACCGACCAACTGCGGGTCGAGTTGGTTAGTTTCATTAGTTTGATGAACAAACCTTACTAAAATTAATTATTGTTATTTTTGTCTTATAAAAAATTATTAAAAGCAATATATAGACTATAAATAATTATTAATTATTTAAAAAGTTGAAAATATAAAACAATTGTATACACTTATGAGCTCTCATCTGCGCCCCACAAAGTCCCACGGCATATCCCAATCGTTTATTGGGAGCGTCTCCCGATGATGGCATAATTGATTTTGGTACCATCATTCAAAGATGTTCCCAATACACGGTGGAGATGTACCGTGGGACGTTGTGGGGTGCATATGTGAACTCTAATCTTATGTGTTTCTGTTAAGGTCATTTAGTAGAACTCACCTTATAGTTTTACATATTTACTTAAATCGACCTTATAGTTTTCATTTTACTAAAACTTATTTACTTAATCAGCCTTTCGTTAAGGAGTGTTTGTTTTGCCATTAGGTCCAAATTTTTTTTATTCCAAAAAATACACATAACACTTTTTTTGTAACAACCAATGATGCACTTTCCCAATAACCTAAATAATCTCTTATTCTAAAATTTCTCCTAAACTTCCTCCCCCACTTTCTCCAAAATTATCACTAATTTTTATTTATCTTCTAAATTATCTCTAATTCCCATTTATCTCCAAAATTTTCTCTAATTTAGTTGAGATTTTTTCATAAATCATCTCTAATTCCTATTTACAAAAATTAATAATTATTTAAATATTATAACAAAATTATATAATAACTTTAAAATTTTTATTAAAAACACAAAATATAATTTTATATTTTTATAAAATATATCACAAAATTTTGCACTAGCAATTTAAACTATGTTTTTCAGAATTATCAATTTAATTTTTTTCAAATATTTAATAATATGTAATAGCTTTCACTAAATAAAATTCAAATAAAATAATTAATATTTTATAGATCATTTAAATATTGCATAACTAAATTTTTATCGTAAATATATTTTAAATAGTTAAAATAACAAAATTATGTAATAAATTTAAAAAATTTTGCAAAGTCAAAGTAATTATAACATAATCTTGAAATTAATAATAATTTAATATATTACAAAATTAATAATGAAATTATGTAATAATAGTATCTATTATGATTTAATGGATAATTAAATTCATTAAATAATTAATATTTAAAGTTTAAATAGTTTACATATTATTTATTATTTAAATAACTAAATTATTTAGACAAAAATATTTAACATAACTAGATTTTAAATAGTTAAAATAAAGAAATTATGTAATGAATTTAAAAAAATATATATGAAAAGTGAAATTTACATAATATTGTAAATAAATAATTTCACTTATATCAAGTAATAATTCGAGAAAAGGAGTTTTAGAAAAATAATGTTTATTAATAATAATTTTAAACTCTTAATCTGTATTTATTATATAATTATATACTAAAATTAATATTTAATGTATTTTAGTAATTTTTTTTGTTTTTTGTGATAAATGTATTTTCAATGATAATGTATAAATTTATTTATTTTTTTTATTTAACAAAAAAACGTTCAATTATTATTGGAGATTAAACTACTGTTATTGAAAATTTTAAATTTAATTTATTGTACTTATTGTATTTATCAAGGTTTTCAAAACCGACCTAGAGAACGAGCCGTTCAGGGATTCGGTTCCCGGGTCAAATAGTCGGCCTGTTCTAACAAAAGAAATGGTCGAAACCGTTGAACGGTTAGAATGGTTCAACTGCTTGAGTCAGTGGTTTGCTGACTAAATCAACGTTTTTTTTTCAAATATCCGGTTTTGGGGAAAAACAAAACCAGTCACTTGTCAGGTTCTCGGTTTTTCCGGTCCGACTATCTGGTCTGGTCCGATTTTGAAAATCATGGTATTTATTCTATTTTTATTATAACTTATTGATTAATATTTATTAGGGATTAAACTATTATTTGAAATTATATTATTCACTGACTAATATAATTTTAGTACTTTTGTATTTTTGTAGTTATTATATTATTTTCATTATTTATATATTTTCAATAACTGCGTATTTTCGCTATAAATTTTGAATAATTATTGGAGATTAAATTATTATTATTTATCTGAGATGAGACTTTTAATTTAGCTGAAATTTTTAATTGTTCATGAGTTGGTTCTGTTCGGTTGTAGGCAATTTGGCCAACCAAATTGACCTGGTCAGGTTGGGGAGTTGGTGAGGTGTAACCAAGTGACCTTTTGTGAAAAAGGATCCACTCATATTGTATTGGTTTGTTTCGATTTTTTTGGTTTGGTTAGTCGGTTCAAAAGATTTAAACTTAATTTTAAAAATCATAATGCATTTATTAAAACATATATTCAAAAATTAGATTTTTGATATTAAACTTTTTAGATTAAGAAATTTGGGAAATTTCCAACTTTTCCATTTTAAAAATTAAATTTAAAATATAAAATATTAATATATATCCATGGTTAACTCGTTCGATTTTGGTTGGTTTAGAAATGGACAAAGTGAAATTGATCTAACTTAGTCAAATTAGGAAGTTTTTGAACCAAATCCGACCTAAAATACTAGAAAACTGACCAACTCAGGTCGAGTTGATCGAGTTGGTAGGTTTCATCAGTTTGATGAATAAACCAAACTGAAATTAATTATTGTTATTTTTGTATTATAAAAAATTTATTAAAAGCAATATATATACTATAAATAATTTTTAATTATTTAAAAAGTTGAAAATATAAAACAATTGTATAGTCTTTTGTGATTCTATTAGGGTTATTTACTACAACACATCTTATAGTTTTACTTATTTACTTAAACCTAGCTTATAGTTTTTATTTTATTAAAACTTCCCATATATTTTATAACTTATTTACTTAATGAACTTTTCATTAAGGAGTGTTTGTTTTGGCATTAGGCCCATTATTTTTTATTCCAAAACCCTTAACATTTTTTTTGTACAAAAAACAAAATTAACCAAACTTAGCCAATACAGTGGTTGCCCGTGCCTTATAAAGGGCAAGAATGGTATTTTTTTTATTTTCTTTAGATTAAAATTATTTAAATGAACATTAGGGTCAACACTGTCATCTAATGGAAGACTTCCATTGATTAACTCCATTGCAAATTATATGTGGTGTTTCAGTAAGATGCTAACTATAGGGTAGATTTTAGTAAATTCATGAAACTTTAAGGGTATTTTAGTAAATGATCATTTATAATTTTTAGCTTCGCGTAAGAAATACTGTGCATCGCAAGGATCTCCAATAGTATATATTAAAGGAAGGAAATCTAGAAATTTCCTCATTTTTCCACATTTTTTATTTTTTTTAATTTCATATCATTTTTTAAACAACCAATGAGATGCATTTTCCCAATAACCTAAATAGTCTCATCTCCTAAAATTTCTCTTAAACTACCTCCCCCATTATCCCCCACTTTCTCCTAAATTATCTCTAATTCTTTTTTATCTTCTAAATTATGTATAATTCCATTTTATCTCCAAAATTATTTCTAATTTAGTAGGGAGTTTTTCTCCTAAATTTTAAAATATATATCACAAAATTATGTACTAACAATTTAAGTTATGGTTTTCCATATTATCAATTTAAATTTTACTCAAATAATAAAGTTTTAACATTAAAAAGTAAAATCTTATTTAAATATTTCAATAAATAATTATCATAAAAAAATATTATAAATATATAAATAATTATATAAAAATATTTAATAATATGTAATAGATTTAAATAAATAAAATTCAATTAAAAATTTTAAATATTTTACATATTATTTAAATATTTAACATAACTACATTTTAAATAGTTAAAATAATGAAAATATGTAATAAAGTAAAGAAATTCTGAAAAGTAGAAAAATATATTGAAATTAATAATATTTTAATATCTTACAAAATTAATAATAAAATTATGTATTAATTGTATAAATTATAATTTTATGGAATATTAAATTCAATGAGTAACAAAAATTTTAAATATTTTACATATTATTTAAATATTTGCATAACTAGATTTTAAATAGATAAACAGAATTATGTAATAAATTAAAAAAAAATTAAAAGTAGAAAAATAATTATAACATGATATTGGAATTAATAATAATTTAATATGTAACAAAATTAATAATGAAATTATGTAACAACAGTATAAATTATGATTTTATGAATTAGGAAATTAAATAATTAATTAATATTTTAGCATCTAAATATTTTACATTTTATTTAAGAATTTAAATAACTAAATATTTTAAATAAAAAAATATTTAACATAGCGATATTTAAAATTAGTTAAAATAAATAAATTATGTAAAAAATTTAAAAAAAATCTGAAATGTGGACAAATAATTATAGCATAGTATTGAAATTGATAATAATTTAATATTTTACAAAATTAATAATGAAATAGCTTTAATAATAAGTTAATATTGTAAATAACTAATTTCACTTATATCAATTAATAATTCGAGAAAATAACTTTTATAAAATTTAATATTTATTATTAGTGATTTAAACTCTTAATAAATATTTTTTATATAATTATATATACCTATATTAATATTTCTTGTATTTCAGTAATTATTTGTTGTTTTTTGTGATAGATGTATTTTCATTAATTATGTATAAATTTATTTTTGTTTTTTTATTTAATAGAAAACTTTCAATAATTATGGGAGATTAAACTTCTATTATTGAAATTGTTAAATTTTGTTTATTGTATTTTTGTTATAACTTATTGTTTAATATTTATTAGATATTAAAGTATTATTTGAGATTATACTATTTATTGGCTAATTTAATATATTTTTCTTACTTATTGTATTTTTATAATTATTGTATATTTTTCATTATCAATATATTTTCAATAATTGTGTATTTTCACTATACGTTTTCAATAATTATTAGAGATTAAACTATTATTATTTATCAGATATGAGATTCTTAATTTAGTTGAAATTTTGTGTGTTCATGAGTTGGTTTGGTTCGGTTGTAGGCTATTTGGCCAACCAAATTGACCTAGTTTGGTTTAGGAGTTGGTTAGCTGAAACCGACTCACCATTTGTGAAAACCAACCCACTCGGGTTTTACCGGCTTGGGTCGAATTTTTGGTTTGGTCAGTCTGTTCAAAAGATTTAAACTATAAAATTAAATTTAAATTTTAAAAATTATAGTGCAATTATTAAAAATTAAATTTATGCTATAAAACATTTTATACTAAGAAATATGGGAAATTTCCTACTTGTCCATATTAAAAATTATATTTAAAATATAATATATATATATATATATATATTGGTCAGGTCATTCGATTTTGGTTAGTTTTCAAATGGCAAAAGTGAAATTGATTCAATTTGGTCGAGTTGGGAAATTTTTGAACCAAAGCCGACCTAAAATACTAGAAAACCGACCAACTTGGGTTAAGTTGGTCGTGTTGGTTGTAGTTTGATGAATAAACCTAACTAAAATTAATTATTGTAATTTTTGTATTATAAAAAATTATTAAAAGTAGTATATAAAATATGAAAAATTATTAATTATTTAAAAAGTTGAAAATATAAAATAATCCGCATACTCGTATGTGTTTCTATTAGTGTCATTTACTAAAACAACCTTATAGTTTTACATATCTACTTAAACCTGCCTTATAGTTTTCATTTTACTAAAATATCCCATATATTTTACAACTTATTTACTAAATCAACATTTCATTAAGGAGTGTTTGTTTTGCCATTAGACCCATGATTTTTTATACAAAAAATATCCTTAATATTTTTTTTTATGAAAAACAAAATTGACCAAATATATCCAATAGAGTGGTTGTTCGTGTCTTAGTAGGGGTAAAAATGGTATTTTATTTATATTTTCTTTCGATTAAATTTATTTAAATGAACATTATGGTCAACACTGTCCTTTTCCACTGTCATCTAATGGAAGATTGATTAAATCCATTGTAAATTATAAGTGTTATTTTAGTAAAAGACAAACTATACGATAGATTTTAGTAAATCCATAAAACTATAGGGGTGTTTTAGTAAATGACCCTTTTTATTATTTATCTTTTGCTTAACAAATCATGTGCATTGCATGGGTCCCCTCTAGTTTTATTCATTTTTTAATGGATTGTGAATGGCATCACTAACAGTATGCATTTTGTACCTAACAATGGCCTTTTTTAAGTATGAGGTCTAAATTGACCCGTCGGAATGTAAAAGGGCAAACGTTGGGAGTTTAGTGGGTCGTGCGACGTGGGGATGTCCATTATGGTTGTGCTGACAATACCGTGGTGGTTTGGCGGACATATAACCCCTCCCCCCACTCAGTTTTAGTGGTTGGGTGTTGGAATCCCGACATTTGGTTGTGTCTGGTACACAGGGTCCTCCCGGAGTGTATCAGCCCGGGGACCACTGCAATGTCGTAGGGTGATGTCCCATGATGCCACGGTGTAAAGCAGGGGTGGTTCAGACATAGGGATTGGTTTGACGGAGCACAATGGCGGTTTTGCTAAATCTCTGTTTCTTTTCGTCGGGCAAAACTATCGGGAGTTTAGTGGGCCCAAGGGCGTTGGGATATCCATTAGAGTTGTGCCGACGATATTGTGAGGGTTTAGCGGTCCCTACCAATTTTAGTGGTAGGTGGTGGAATCCCGAAATTTGGTCACGTGCAGCATACAGGGTTCTCTTGAAGTGTATCGACTTGGGGACCACTGCAATGTCATAGGGTGATGTCCTACGATGCCACAGTGTAGAGCGGGGGCGGTTTAGACATAGGGGTTGATCCAATGGAACAAAATGGAGATTTTGCAGAATCTCCATTTCTCTCCAACGGGGAAAACCGTCGGAAGTTTAGTTGGCCTAGGGGCGTTGGGATATCCATTAGAGTTGTGCCGATGATACCACGAGGGTTTGGCAGCCATATAACCCCCATGCCCAATCTTAGTGGTAGGTGGTGGAATCTCAGCATTTGGTTGCGTGCGGCATACAGAGTTCTCCGCAAGTATATCATCCCGGGGACCACTGCAATGTCGTAGGGTGATGTTCCATGATGCAACTACGCAAAGTAGGGGGAGTTCCGAGTTAGGGATTGGTCCAATGGAGCAAAACAGAGGTTCTACAGAATCTCGGTTTCTCTCCGTTGTGCAAAACCGTCGGGAGTTTAGTGGGCTGAGGGGGTTGTGATATCTATTAGAGTTGTGCAGACAATAACGTGAGGGTTTGGCAGATATATAACCCCCACCTGGTCTTAGTGGTGAGGTGCTGGAATTTCGACATTTGATCGCGTGCGACACACAGGGTTCTTCCAGTGTATCGGCTCGCGGACAACCGCAATGTCTTAGGGTGATGTCCCACGATGCCACAGTGCAAAGCTGGGGCGGTTCAGACCAATGGATCGATCCGACGAAGCAAAACGGAGGTTCTGCAGAATCTCCGTTTCTCTCTATTAGGCAAAACCGTTGGGAGTTTAGTGGTCCAAGCGACGTCGGGATGTCCATTAAGGTTGTGCTAACGATACCGTGGTGGTTTGGCAGACATATAACCCTCCGCACGGTTTTAATGGTTGGGTGTTGGAATCCGGACATTTGGTCTCGTGCGGTAGACAGGGTCCTCCCGGAGTGTATCGGCCCGGGGACCACAACAATGTTGTAGGGTGATGTCCCTTGTTGCCACGGTGTAAAGTGGGGGCGGTTTAGACATACGGATTGGTCTGACGAAGCAAAATGGCGGTTCTGCAGAATCTCTGTTTCTCTTCGTCGGGCAAAACTGTCGGGAGTTTAATGGGCCCAGGGGTGTTGGGATATCCAGTAGAGTTGTGTCGACAATACTGTGAGGGTTTGGCGGCCATATAACCTCTATCCGATTTTAGTGGTAGGTGGTGGAATCCCGACATTTGGTTGTGTGCAACATACAGGGTTCTCTCAAAGTGTATCGGCCTAGGGACCACCACAATATCGTAGGGTGATGTCTCACGATGCCACGGTGCAAAGTTGAGGCAGTTCAGGCCTTGGGATTTTTTCGACGAAGCAAAACAAAGGTTCCACAGAATCTCTGATTCTCTCCGTCGGGGGTTTAGTGGGTTGAACTGCGTTGGGGTATCAACTAGAGTTGTGCTAACGATACCATGGGTAGACCTGGCAAAAAGTTGACCTAACCCGCGAACCCAACCCAACCCAACCTGAAAAAACAGGGTTAGGGTCTCATATTTAGCTACCGGAATGTGAAAATGACCTGATATGACCAAACTCGAAAAAAAAATGGGTTGGGTCATGGCTCAACCCACTGACTCGATTGTCAAGTCTAATTGGGATATTTATGCACTGTTAGAAGTTTCCACTCTTTAATCTTTACTTTTTATTGTTTACTCTTTAAATTGTTAACTGTTCAAGTTTTTTATTTTATATTTGGAATTTGAAGCTTAACTCTTTTAATTTTGACACTTTTCATGTAATTTTTCTTTATTTTTTAAAATTCAATTATTTTTTTGGGATGACCCGAATTGACCCATGGGTCCAACCTAACCCGAACATTTAGGGTTAGAGTCTAGCATTTTGACAACCCGACCCGACCCGACCCACTCAACCTAATTACCAGGTCTAACCATGGGGGTTTGGCAGCCATGTAACACCCCTGCCTGACCACAATGGTAGGGTCTTGGAATCCCAACATTTGATCGCGTGCGGCACACAGAGTCCTCCCAGAGAGTATTGGCCCGGGGACCACAACATTGTTGTAGGGTGATGTCCAACGATGCCACGGTGCAAAGCAGGGACAGTTCAGACATAAGGGTTGATCTGACAGAGCAAAACAGAGGTTCTGCAGAATCTCCGTTTCTCTCCATCGGGGAAATCGTCTAAAGTTTAGTGGGCCTAGGGGCGTTGGGGTATCCATTAAAGTTGTGCCAACGAGACCATGGGGGTTTGGCGGCCATATAACCCCCATGTCCGGTCTTAGTGGTAGGTGGTGGAATCCTGACATTTGGTTATGTACGACATACAGAGTTCTCCCAAAGTGTATCGGCCCGGGGATCACTGCAACATCGTAAGGTAATGTCACAAAATTCCACCGTGCCAAGCGGGGGCGGTTCAGAAGTCGCTTGCAGCATACAATGTTCTCCCGAAGTGTATGGGCTCAGGGACCACCACAACACTGTAGAGTGATATTCCATGATGCCACGATGCAAAGCGGCAGCAGTTCAGAATTAGGGATTGGTCCGACGGAGCAAAACAGAGGTTCTGTAGAATCTCAGTTTCTCTCCATTGGGCAAAACTGTCGGGAGTTTAGTGCACCGAGGGGGGTTGGGATATCTATTATAGTTGTGCGAACAATACCATAGGGGTTTGGTGGATATATAACCCCCACCTAGTCTTAGTGGTATGGTGCTGGAATTCCAACATTTGGTCGTGTGTGGCACACAGGGTTCTCCCATAGTGTATTGGCTAGTGGACCACTGCAATGTCGTAGGGTGATGTTCCACAATGCCACAGTTCAAAGCTAGGGCGGTTTAGACCTATGGATCGATCCGATGGAGCAAAATGGAGGTTCTACAGAATCTCCGTTTCTCTCCATCGGTCAAAACCGTTGGGAGTTTAGTGGGTCATGCAGCGTCGGGATGTGCCATTAGGGTTGTGCTAACGATACCATGGTTGGTTTGGCAGACATATAACCCCCCACTCGGTTTTAGTGGTTGGGTGCTAGAATCCTGACATTTGGTCGCGTGCGGTAAACAGGGTCCTCCCGGAGTGTATCGGCCTAGTGACCACAACAATGTTGTAGGGCGATGTCCAATGATGCCACAGTGCAAAGCGGGAGCGGTTCAGACATAGGGATTAGTCCGACGGAGCAAAACGGAGATTCCGTTTCTCTCTATTGGGCAAAACTGTCAGGAGTTTAGTGGGCCCAGGGGCATTGGGATATCCATTAGAGTTGTGCTGACGATACTATGGGGGTTTGGCGGCCATATAACCCCCTACCCGGTCTTTGTGGTAGGTGGTGGAATCCCAACATTTAGTTGCGTGCAGCATATAGGGTTCTCCCAAAGTGTATCGACCCGGGGACCACCGCAATGTCATAGGGTGATGTCCCACGATGCCACGGTGCAAAGCGGGGGCAGTTCAGACCTTGGGATTGTTCCGGCGGAGCAAAACGGAGGTTCCATAGAATCTTCGTTTCTCTCCGTTGGTAGTTTAGTGGGTCGACTGGCATTGGGGTATCAATTAGAGTTGCGTCGACAATACCATGGGGGTTTGGCGGCCATATAACACCCCCGCCCGACCTTTATGGTTGGTGGTGGAATCCCGACATTTGGTCGCGTGCGGCACACTGGGTCCTCTCGAAGTGTATTGGCATGGGGACCGCACCAATGTTGTAGGGTGATGTCCCACGATGCCACGGTGCAAAGCGGGGGTGGTTCAAACCTAGGGATTAGTCCAACGGAGCAAAGCGTAGGTTTAGCTGAATCTCCGTTTCTCTCCGTCAGGCAAGACTGTTAGGAGTTTAGTTGGCCAAGCGGTGTAGAGATATTAGGGTTGTGCTGACGATATCGTGGAAGTTTGACGGAATCCCGACATTTGGTCACATGTGGCACATAGGATCCTCCCGCCCAGTTTAAGTGTCGATAGGGTGGAATTTGGATATTTGGTCAAGTGTGTTGCGTTGGAATATTTAGTGTAAATAATTTTCTCTAAGAATTAAATTATAATAATTATTATCAGTTTTAGAAAACTAATATATTATAAGAATTTATTAAACGAATTTTCAAAAAATAATTTAACAAAATTAAGCTCATTTCAGAAAACTACGATTAAATTATTTACATTATAATTAAATTAGTTAGTCATTTACAAGAACAATAATCATTAATTTATTCTTTAGATTATATAATTACAGTAATCATTAGTAATTTTTCAGATTAGTTTTCAATTTTTTTTTTTAAAAATATTTTTTCGGATATTTATTCAATTAATTTTCGAAAATTGTTTAATTGTGATATTTTATTGCAATACATAATTTTCATAAAATTATTTTCAGAAAAAAATTGTTCTAATTATGTTGTTGGAATATTTAATTTGTGGAAAATTAATTTCCTTAATATTTAATTAACTCTAATAATTAATTTCCTGAAAATTAAATATAAAAAATTGTACTTAAAAGATGATGTTATAATAAATATTCCATTAATTAACTGTTATTTTTTACATTTTTTTCTACTAATTATTAGTAAATTAACATATAATTTTAGTAATAATTTACCATTAATTACCTATTAAGTTATACTTAACTCAATATTCATTAACAACTATTAGTGAAATTTAATAATTTATCATTGTTAACAGTAATAAATCGAAATAAAATTTCTATTAATTAATAATATGTAACATTAATTAACATGTACGCGGGTCGGGCTGTATGATATGCAAATGATCCGATCCACATGTTTCATCTTCTTGACCCAATCAGGACGTAACTCCGATCAAGACATATTCTTCATGCCGGTGTCGATCTCTCGAAGACGAGTGCGTTGAGGCAGTTTTGTCGATTCGGACGCAACTCCGATCAAGACGTATGAAGTGTGGTGCGGTGTCGGTAGCCTTTTGGTCAGGACGCAATTCCGGGGAAGAAGAAGAGGAAGACGAGGGCCTCTCAAGTCTCAACGCAGTCGGTATCCGTAGGGGCATTTTCGTAAAAAATGTGTGACATATGTACGGGGTGGAGTTGAAAATAAAAAGTGATTTATAACCGGATTTGGTGCCTATTTCAGTTTTCCTAGAAGGTTAAATTGCAAATTCGATTTCTGAGGTGGGGAGATCGATAAAACCCCCGTCTCGGTCTTGTGGTTGGTCCCGGTCTTACGGTGAGTCCCATGCATGATGTTCGGATACAGATCATGGAACTTGTTGGGAGGGATTTTTGTTGGTAGGGATATCTGGATTTGCATATGAAAAAATTGCTGGAACTCCTGAACCTCCTAGTCTCGCCTGTTTCGGATCTTGGCTTCTCGCTGCTATCTCTCGATTCCCTTGGGGATTGCTCCAACTCTAGTGTTTTCACCTGATCTCCTGCGAATTAAGTTAGTCAGATCTTGGAATTCAGGTTTTAGATCGGCGTCTTGGCAATCTCTGTATCTGATTCTCATTCGTTCATTGATTTCTGAAAAATGCCGTCGGTTTATGGAGCTCGATTAACGTCTTTTGACGATTCAGAGAAGGAGAGCGAGTATGGATACGTTCGCAAGGTATGTACGATCGGGTTTTGATCTGTTTTGCTCTTGGTGCGTTTCTAGTCTTTAAGGTTGAGTTTGGGCGAATTGGATTGGGTTTTAGATTCTTTTCTGCTTATTTGGACCGTTTTATGTGTATTGGCTGCCAATTTGGGTAACTTGGGACGCCGCATTATAGCTCGTATTGATGGTTGCTGCTGCTTGTTAGTAGTGATAGTGGTCTGTTTCGTATATTGGAGACAGAGACATCTAGATTTTTTTGAATTGTTCTGTTTAAGATCTCTTTACTATAATAAGCGCCTTTTTTCTTCTTGTTCTTCTGTTAGATTGATTCTCGGACTGGTAAATTCAGTAGAAATATGAACTTTTAGTAACCTTAATGAATGATGATCTCGGGAGGGACGTAGGATTATTAAGTGCTGCCTTAGTGCAGTCCATTGTTTTTCGGTTAAGTGATTGGTCGAATAAGCTATTCTAAGTGAATATCCTTGAATTGTACCCTTTAGGCCAGGGATAATGAGCTTTTGAAAATGTCAACTTCTTTTTCTTATTATGTACTGGACTGAAAGATGCTAAATGTTTAAATGGCTTTCCAAGTAGATCTATTTTAGCTTTCCGATTAAGCTAAATAAAGATTACCCTTTTCCTTTATAATTCCAATTATATTGTTCTTCACCATTTCTAACGTTAATTTGTAAGCTCCTATTTGCTGGAAGATGGGCTGAAAAGTTACTTGTGATTAAAAAGAAGAACGGAGATCCAAATAGCAAGATTTTGCAATTGCACTTGCATATTCCTTTTTAGATAGTTTTCTGGTTTTTCCCAATGTTTGTTTGTGGGTACCACTATTAATTGTGGTTTGCAAAGCACCAACTTTAATTTACTGATCTATTAATTTTTTTTATTCTTTGGCTATCTTCTCCTTGACAACTTATATGACAGAATTGAGGTGTTTTGTTATTTCATTAAATGAAAAGAGGTTCAAAATTGATATTCATATGGACATGTTTTAATATCGATGAGGATTCACAGAAAAGTTAAAATTTTCGCACCTCTGTTAAGTCCTCTCTCCTTTTTGGTTTTGCCTATGGTATGTCAAGTGCCATCCATGTGTGGAAGAAGGCTGTGGTCATCCCAATCTCAGCCAGGCATTTTCAACTATAGGCCTAAGAATAGCTCATATGCTGGTTATTGATTGTTTAAGACTTGGTTTGCTCGAGGCCTGACCCGGACCCAATTCAGATTCCTTAGAATGGTTAGGTTGACATGGAGGCATATAATAATATGAGCCTCGAGCCTCGAGGTTTAGGCTGAAACCTGCCCATTGCCAGCTTGTTAGGACCTTCATGACGATGGAAGCTTTTGATGATTGAAGAACTTGTGTAGTGTATCAATGCCTTTGATAGATAGATTTTTGGCCCTTAGATATACTGCTCTATTCTAATCAATGCAATGAGTGAGTATAATTGTTTAGGCTTAACAATCATTTGATATATTTTCATCCAATCTTGATGATTTATAAGTCACATTCAATTAAAAAAACATATCAATCTTGGGCATTCTTTGGCACTGTAAAATCATAGTACTTAAGAAAAGGATGAAAATATCACGACCTTTCCACTTGAAAACCAATCATTTCCAGGTTTCAGAGTTAAGAGGGAGTAACTTCAGATTCTTGTGTTATGAAAGCATTTAATTATTGGTTTGAATGTATGATATGTTCAGAATTTATTTGTTTGCTATTCTTTTTAGTGACCCTTCTTGCCAATATAGAGGTGTTCTTTTTCATGCTGATAAAAAAAATAGAGGTGTTCTCCAATGTAATTTGTTTTTCTTGTTGCCAGTTCCAAAAACAAAACAAAAGCAGCTGATTTGAAAACAAATTGGTTCTTAAAACAAAAACACGGAAAACTTGTTCTTGGTTATGTGTGCTGTTTTTTGTTTCCAAATTTGAAGCCAAAAACATTCTCTTGAATATCTGGTGTAAAGAGTATGTTTTCATCTGGTTATTAAATATAATGCTCCATAAACAATATAATATCTATGATATATATATTTTTTGTTTTAAAAACTATCATTTTGATGGTTTCAAAAACATGTATTGTTTTTTTTTTTTGGAACAAAACAACTTGTTTTTTGCTTTCCAAAACAAAAACACAGTTCAAGAACACATTTTTGTCTTGTTGTTGATGTGGCAATTCCAAAAACAAATGAAAATAAAAGCATTCATGTTGTAGAACACCTCCTCAATTTAAAAAATTTCCATAGTTAACTCAGTGATTTAAAAGGCACACTTCAGGTGTGTCTAGGTACAAAAATGAGTGCACTTCAAGGTATATGTCTTGCTCCCAGGTGCAACCCCTTTGAAAAGGCGTGCACGCCTAGTGCACTTTGCACTTCAGCCCATGTGTACGAACTTTGCATAGTGGCTGGGGTGGGGGCTCCAGCCCAAACCTCTCAACCAAGCCTCTTGAGGCAAGCCCAAACAAGTCCATCTGAGGGTCCTAAAACTTTGGCCCATATATAAAGAGATTGGTCTTGTGATTTTAGTTGCAGTTCATCTTAAAATACAACCCCATTTTTTGCTAGTGTTGTTCTCTCATCCTTTACAAGCCATTTTTCATCAAACAACATTTGATTTCTAATCCTGAATTTTTTTTTGAAGGATAAAAAAAAAATCAGGATTAGAAATCAAATATGCGGGCCAGAAATTTAGGACCCCTGCATGGACTTGTTTGGGCTTGTCTCAAGTGGCCTTTACATGGGTGGTGATGTAGGACCAACTCAGTTCTAGTCCTTAGAGAATGTTGAAGTCTTCTTGATCAGAATTTTATGGTTGTTGATGGCTGTAATGACTTCTTGAAGGAATAAGAGAGAAAATAGGGAGAGAAAGAAGAGAAAAAATACCTGGAATCACTCACAGGGTGCCTAGAATCACTCTAGGGCATGGGAATCACTCTCCATAGCTAGCATAAGCTGAAGAAAACAAAACAAACTTCATTGCCTTTGTGTAAAACGTCCATACATATTTATAGACTCTAAACTCATAATAATCCTAGGAGTTAAATTGTTCGACTCATAATAGTCTTAGGGGTCAAACTATTAGACTCAATAATCCTAGTAGGATTCAAACTAAGGTGTCATATCCTATTTCAATTCAAAAACGACTCAATAACTCTAATCCTACTTATACAATGACTCTGAAATTTTAAACATAAACCAACTATAACTACACAAACTAAACCCTATCATTCGGCCCCACAAAAAATTGCAAAATGATGAAAATACCCCCACTGTCCAAAAATACAGAAATACATAGAATTTCATAAAATTCCAATTTTGCCTCTTCAGCTCCTGCATCAGGTGGAGTCCCGATCTTGTAGACATAGGAATGCAAGATGTTTAACCTTACATTAGCTACCTGAAGTAATGCAATTGGGAGAGAAATAAGCAGACTGAAAGTTTCTCATGCTAGAATTGTTGTGTGCTTGGATATGTTCTATATGTTGCTAATTCAATGGCATGTGCATTTGCACGTACGAGGAGAGAGAAAAATAAATTGACTAAAGGAGATGTGTGTCAAATATTAACCTTATGCTATAAAATAATCTGGTTTAACTTTTATGGCCTTGCACAGAACCCAAAGGCAAGTATCCACATTATATAGAAATGCCTGTTTTTATTTCTACATTTTTACTTTGAATATGAATTCATTTTAATTTGTTATGTTTATGTGTTTTAATTTGAGCCAATTGTTTTTTTAAACATTTAATTTCTTTTAGGTGATGTTTGGCATCGATAATGATTTCTCATACCTGATTTTTCAAAAATCACCATTTTTGGTTATTTGGTATCATTTCCTCCATGTCAGCTGATTTTTGGGAAATCACCTTTGAGAATGTTTGGTATTGATTATAAAGAGTGATTATTTTTCATTGAAATTATTATTCCATGTACTGTACTACCATTATTTCTTGTGAAATCATCCTTGCCATGTAGGATGCCACATCACCCCACAAAAATCAGAATCGCCTGAAAATCGGGGAATCACTGTAAGTGGTGATCCCTCACTCAGGGCCAATTTCAGGGATCGATTTTCTACCGATTTCCCAGAAATCGGCACAATCAACAGTAGTCGATCAAGACTACAATCAGTCTTGAATCTAAAAGTAAAAAGGTTTCAGATGGAGAAAAGAAGAAGAAGAAAGAAGAAGAAAAGAAGGAGAAGCAGAAGTACACAAGGGTTTTAGAAAAGGCAGAATTGCCCTTAATGCTTTACATGGCAAATAAACTAATAATAAGCTGAAATAACAAGCTGTCTGAAATAACTACCAACTAACACTGACATAACTAACAAAGAGTACATGCTGTGCTGTCATATGAACACAGTGGGGACCACAGCCGTGGGGCCCACATCAGTGTTCTCTACATCAACCAACCAAACAGGAAAAAAAAATCACTGATTCTTCAAATGCTTATGTGGATTCGATGTGGCACCGATTCTTGGGAAATTGGCATCTATGCCAAACATCTCCTTAAAGTTCAAGTTTGTGTTTTTTTAACTAATATTATTTTTTATTTTGTTTTGAAAAATTTTGTGCCTTGCTTCAAAAAGGTGTGTGCCTCAGGGACAAAAGCCCCTTGTGCTTTTAAAACACTGAGTTGACTGCAGTCTAAGAATTTTGAACTTTCTTAATATGATATATTTAACATGCAGAACTGCTGGGCTTTCTTTTGGCCTGCTGGACTTGTTTCTTTCCTCACTTCTCATGTTGTTTGCCAGGTATCAGGTCCAGTCGTGGTTGCAGATGGAATGGCAGGGGCTGCTATGTATGAACTTGTTCGTGTTGGTCATGACAACCTTATTGGAGAAATTATTAGATTGGAAGGAGATTCTGCTACAATCCAAGGTCCTTTTAATAGATCTTTCCTATGTTTATTGTGTGTGTGTGTGTGTGCACGCATGCTTATCATTGTGCAAGTCCTAAAATATTTCTGTCCAGATTCTTATTCTGTTCTTTCATGTGGCATTTAGTTAAAGCAAAAACTGTTTTCTTTTGTATTTCAGTGTATGAAGAAACAGCTGGGTTGATGGTGAATGACCCTGTTCTACGAACACACAAGGTACATCTGAAGGCTGCTCTATGCTCAATTGTCAGTAATTGACTATACTAACTGGTTCTTTTTGCAAATTGTGCATTGCTCTTGCAGCCTCTTTCAGTGGAGCTGGGGCCTGGCATTTTGGGAAACATTTTTGATGGTATTCAGGTTTGTTTAAAATCTAGTTGACAGTATAGAATTATTTGTAATGATAAAAGCATCACCTTTTAGATCTACCTGTTCATTTCTTTATCATTTTCTTATTTTAACATGGACCATTTTTCACATGAGCAGTTGGGCATTTTCTTGTTAGTATTACAAGTTATCATAAAACAGGATCTTATACTTGGCTGTTGTCCTTGTTTATTTAGAGGCCTTTGAAAACCATTGCCAAAAGATCTGGTGATGTGTATATTCCACGTGGTGTCTCCGTACCAGCTCTGGACAAAGATGTACTTTGGGAGTTCCAACCAAAAAAATTAGGTAATATTTTTCTAAAGTGCCATCTATTCTTAGCATGATGGCTTAGTGGGTTTGGATGCTTGATACTGAGTAGTCAACTTTCTTCTACTGGTTGCAGGTGAGGGAGATCTTCTAACTGGTGGAGACTTATATGCTGTAAGTTTAATAGCTGCAAATTTATTTTGTAAAAGTTCAATGGTGCCTTTTGAGAAAGATTTTGGCACTCAACTCTTCCTATTTTGTTCCTGTATTGTGTTTCACTGAAGTATATACACGGATTGCATTATATTGCAGACTGTCTTTGAGAACAGTTTGATGCAGCACCATGTTGCACTTCCTCCTGATGCTATGGGAAAGATCACTTACATTGCACCAGCTGGTCAATACTCACTAAAGGTTTGTCTGTGACGTAGTTTCTTTTACTTTTCTAGTTAGCCTTATGTATCATTCATCATTGTCTTGTTTCTTAATAGTTAAGGTTCTCTCAAGATGTTGGGCATTGGGATTATAATTGGTATTGATTTTTTTTGGTATGAGTATTGGAGTTGAATTGTACTAGATCTAAGCTTTGGGATCTATGTTAGCATTATTATCTAAATCAAGGTTCAAAATATTGATATGCTTGATACGCCGGTAGAGGCATATTGGGCAGTATCGATAGTTTTTTTTAAGTTTTTTTTTTTTTTTTCAAATCCGGTTCAGAGAGGCCGGTTTGAGGTCCGTCCACCCCCTGAATCGGTCGAAATCCCAAAACACCCCTGGAGGGGCATATCGGGAAACCCCCGATACGTATCGAAATTTTGAACCTTGCCCGATACGTATCGAAATTTTGAACCTTGATCTAAATGGTTGTTTCTGCTCCTCTTTCATATTTTGGAACTTGGGATTTTTTGTGGAAGATGTAGTATTTTGGCTAATACATACAAAAGGATGCTTGGTACTATGCCATTCTTTTTAATATATTAATTAAATTTCATAATTATCCATAAAAAAGTCTGTGCAAGAGGTAGTATCCTGGTTAGTGCCCTTCATATGGAGATGTTGAAGTGTATATAAACCAGAAAGTTGTGTTCATGAAAGGGGTATAAACGGATCAAATTCGAATTGGATGAGGCAATATCCGAATTCGAATCCAATTAGAAAATCCGATATCTGAATTCGATTCGATATCCGTCGGATATTGAAAATTAATATCCGAATTTGAATCCGATTAAATATTCGAATATCCGATTCGATTAATTAATTATTTTAGATAATTCATAAATATATAAAATAAATATTTTATTGATATAAAGTATATAAATATATAAATTATTTATATATATTTAATTATTATATATAAATTATATAAAATATTTTATATATTATATAAGAATTAAATAATCGGTCGAATTCGGATATTTATTGAGTCGAATCTGGTCATATCTGAATTTGAATCCGATTAACTATTTGGTAAGAATAGGATATCCGAATTTGACCGATTAGATATTTGAATTATCCGAATTCGATTCGATTACGTCGAATATCGAATTCGAAATCGGATTTTCGAATACCATTGACACCCCTAGTTCATGATTAATCAGAAAGTGGGTTTGGAATTACTAGTTTGTTTTGTGTTCAAATGCTAAGTAGACCTTCCTCCCAAATGACTACACAGCTATAATACCCAATTATTCAGCATCTCCCGAGCCTTGACCAGACCCCTCTTTACTTCTTAACAGCTCTTTTTTTTTTTCTCACCTTTTTAATAGGCTCCTTGAATAAACCCCCCTTCAATCTGGAAAGAGTTTTACACCTGGACAGTTTGCTGGCTCCTCTGCCTTTTGAATCTTCTTGCTGCATTAGGGATTTTCTCAAAATTTGGTGAGTCCTTACTCCTTAGAATTATGAATGATTCTTTCTAGCTCCAACTCCAAGACCACATTCTTCTTAAAAGCCTGATCTGCGCCAACTTACCGTCCTCGTTGACATCATTCCTTGCACCTTTGGGAGGTGTTGCTTCATATTGATCATCTTTAATTCTTACAGCAGAGCTTATCACCTTAGGATCCAAATTATCTTCCTCCCTTTCCATCAAAGGCATAGGATACTTCTCTTCCAATTCTTGAACTTTCTCCTTGCAACTTCCTCCCCTCCGATAACGAACAACCCCAGAGATTTACTCACCTCCACTTCTATGTCAACTTCATCTTCATATCCTAACTCTTCATCATCTGTTACTGGCTTTGTTCTGTATTTCTTTTTTTCTCATACATTTTTGCCACTCTCGAGTCTCACCCTGTTCACCCGTTATTCTCAGGCTCCTCTTCACCTTCTGGTTTGTCCACCCTGCTCTCCTTTCTTGCTTCTTCTTTATCTACAAAACTCCCATCTCCTTCATTCTCCAGATCCATATTCGATATGCCTATATCAATCCTAACCTCTTCTTCCCATTTAACAAGATTTTCCTCCACTGGATCTTCAGGCACTGCTGGACCTTCATGCACTGAGTCTGCCGTACTGTTTGTAGCGTATCTTTCCATTTGAAGTGTTTGTAGGCTATATTCCTACCTACTCAAGTTTCATTATTTATTATTGCAATTTGTTCCCCAATTTAACCACTCCCCAAAATAGCTTCTCCCAGTAGGTTCCTTGTCTGGCTAAAGCATCAGCCATACTATTGGTGCTTCTAGGTGTCCAATGAAACGTAGCTTTCAATTCTTCTGCTAGCTTTTTAACTTCTCAAATAACATATCTATATTTTGATGTGCCTTTGTATTACATCTGAACCATCCTACAACTTCTTAGAGTCAGCTTCCACTATGATATCTCTATGAAGAAATACTTGGTTAGCCACGAGTGTGGGGTTCCATACCCACACTCAGGCTCTAGTGTGTGTGGTTCCGTACCCACACTCAGGCTCTAGTGTGTGTGGGTGGTTCCATACCCACACCTAGTTGTTTCTAAATTCTTTTAAGTTGGGCCGGCTGGCCTTATCCATGCTATGTTTATCCTTTTTCTTTTTTGTTTTATTAGGACTAGGACTTTACGTTTATTTCCTATTCTTGTAAGGAACCTAAAGCTATAAATAAAGGAGTGTATGGGGCGGCAGATATATCAATCACCGAACCCCTTTCTTTTCTCTTATTCTCTCTTCTCTTCTTCTTCTTCTCATCTACTCTTCTTTTCTCTTCTTCTTCTTCTCATCTACTCTTCTTTTCTCTTCTTCTCTTTTCTGAATTACAGTAGAATAGAAATCTACTTGCTTTATTCAAGTTGGTATTAGAGCTTGGGAGGTGAAAGAAACTAGGTTTTTCATGTAAGCCCGATCTGGTCAGCTACATGAGAAACCATTAGATCAAGACCTCTGCAGAAGTTGCCTGGTTCTTGGAGGTTACTGGAGTGCTGAAGACTGCCCAAGAAAGGTTCTTGGAGAATTAGCCAGTGACCAGGAAGAATCAGAGATCAGACTCGATCAAGGTTAGGGTTTCAAACCTAAGAAGACAATCAGAATTCTTTTTCTGAGAAAGAATTCAGATTCGATCAGAGTTCTTTATCTGAAGTTGGACGATCAGAGTTCCTTTTCTGAGGTGGACATCATGGTTCAGACCAAAGAGTTCTTTTTCTGAGAAAGGTACAATCTTTAAGCTAATTCGACCTTAGATAGAAGTTATCAAGAATTCTTTTTACAGCAGCATAATAAATCTGAGAATATTTTGATTGTTTTGAGAATACCTTGCTGTCGACTCCTTGGCATTAAACCCTTCGATCCCTTTTTTGAGGAATCAGGACCTGTTCTTTACTGATATTAATCTAGGGCTCTGATTTTACTAAAGTTACAGTTTTGAGAGAAAACCGTCGGTTGAAATCAGGAAATGTTCTTTACTGATATTAATCTAGGGCTCTGTCTTTTACTAAAGTTACAGTTTTGAGAGAAAACTGTTGGCTGAAATTAAGCTCTAGGTGCCTATTCTTGCTGAAGATCAACTTCTGGATTGCTTTTCTGTTCCTATCTTAGTGTTTCAGCAAAAAAAAAAAAAAGGAGGGACTTTTCTTCTTAGTTTTGTGACCCATTTTCAATAAGGGGAGGTTATTGGAACTAGTAATATGACTGAAAATACGTTCCAAATTACCACTGCTAGGTTTGATGCAAAAAATTACTTGGAATGGGTCCAATCGGCAATGATGGCCATTGGGGGCAGAGGAAAATTAGGGTATGTAACCGGAGACACAAAAGAACCAGCCAAGGAGGATATATCTCACCCAAGATGGGTTCAAGAGAACTACTTGGTGATGACCTGGCTATGCAACTCTATACAGCCCCACATCACCCGAAATTATCTATGGGCTAAAACAGCCAAGGAGATTTGGGACAGCATTAAGGATACCTATTCCCAACCCCTCAGTGTTGCTAGAGCTTATGAGATAAAATGTGAGGTGAAAAGCCTCAAGCAAGGAGAGAGGCCAGTCTCAGTATATTTTTCTATCCTAAAATCCCTTTGGCATGAGATTGATCACTTAGAAACCATTGAATGGGAAAGCTAAAAGGATGCAGCAACATATAGAAAACTGCTTGAAACAAATAGGGTTTTCGAGTTCTTAGCCGGCCTAAACTCAGATTTTGACATTACAAGACAACAATTTCTCACTAGGGAGAGTGTGACCCTATCTCAGGCCTACTCCTTAGTCCACAATGAAGAGAGTAGGAGGAAGGTAATGCTATCCTTCCAGCCCACAGAAGCAGCCTTGGCAGCAACAAAATTCAAAACTGGAGGAGAAAAGGAAAAAGAAGTTAAGAAGGAAGACAAAAAGGATATTTTTTGTCATCATGGGGTCATTCATCAGAGCACCTATCCTCACACACCTTAGTAAAACGAGGTTGTTGGGAGAAAAAACAGGCATATCTTAGAGGTAGCCAGAAGCATCATGCTCAACTCCAATGTTCCCATACGCTTCTGGGGGGATGCAATCCGTACAACTGCGTACCTCATAACAGGGTTCCTTCACGGGTCCTAAACATGCAAACCCCGTTCAGTCTTCTATATCCAGATAAGGACCTATTCACATTTCCCCTCAAAACTTTTGGGTGTACTTGTTTTGTTCAAATCCTTGGACCTCATCGCTCCAAGTTTGATCCCAAAGCTACTAAGTGTATTTTCCCTTGGTATGCACAAAATTAAAAGGGATATTGCTGTTATGAGCCAGTTTCAGGGAAACGCTTTGTGTCCATGGATGTCACCTTCTTTGAGGATATGCCCTACTCTCATAAGGCTTCTCCTTAGGGGGAGAATAGTGAGGAAGGGATTTCAGTTTCAGCCCCAAAGGTTCCTTTACCTGTCCTAGTTACTGGGGGGGGGGGGAGTTGTGAGGAAGGTTGTCAAAAATGCAGAGAGTTTAGAGTGTGTATCATAGAAAGTGGTGGAAGCAGGTTGATTCTCGTACTCAACAGCAATCCAGGCCAATTCCAACATCTTCCACAGCCCCCGATCCAGACACTACTACTGCTCCCATTGTTGATCCCACTGTCCCACTGTTATAGATGCTTAGCCTTCACCGACAGATGACCTTGATCTTCCAATTGCTATTCGTAAAGGGAAGCGCCGTTGCACCTCATCCACTGCCCATTGCATCTCCAAGTTCCTTTCCTATAATTGTCTCTCAGAATCCTACAGATCTTACTTGGCATCTATTTCTGCTATTCCTATACCTAGAAATGTGCAAGAAGCTCTTTTGATACCTGAATGGAAGGAAGCAATGCAAGTAGAGATGGATGCTCTTGTCAAGAACAACACATGAGAACTAGTTAACCAGTCTAAAGGGAAGAAACCTGTTGGATGCAGATGGGTGTTTACTATGAAATATAATGTTGATGGTACTGTAGAGAGGTATAAGGCCAGATTGGTTGCAAAAATGAACACTATCAGAGTTCTTCTATCCATTGCTGCAAACTTGTCATGGCCACTATTTCAGCTGGATGTTTAAAATGCCTTCCTCAACGGAGACTTGCAAGAGGAAGTATACATGGAGTTACCCCCTGGCTTTTATAGTACAAAAGCAGGAAAGAAAGTTTTCCCTTTGAAGAAGGCCTTGTACGGGCTGAAACAATCTCCAAAAGCTTGGTTTGATAGGTTTAGACTGGCTTTGGACAAATTCGGATACATACAGGCTCAGTCAGATCACACTCTCTTCTTTAAGAAGATAGGTCTTTCCCTGACTCTACTTACAGTCTATGTAGATGACATTGTGATAACAGGAAGTGACACTAGTGAAATTGAAACCCTTAAACAACACCTTCACAAGGAATTTGAAGTGAAAGACCTAGGAAAGCTACGCTATTTTCTAGGAATTGAGGTAGCTCGATTTAAGCATGGCATTTTCATCTCCCAAAGGAAGTATGTTTTGGACTTATTGGAAGAAACTAGCAAGTTAGGAGTGAAACCTACTGATACTCTCCTTGATCCCAACCAAAGGCTGGTTGGGAAACTTCTTTATCTCTGCCTAACTCGACCAGATATTTCTTATGCTGTTAGTGTTGTCAGTCAATACATACATTCTCTTAGGATCACCCACCTCCTTGCAGTAAAAAGGATTCTTGCCTACTTAAAGAGATGTCCAGGGAGAGGTATACTCTTCAAGAATAATGGTCATACGAAAATAGAAGTGTATACAGATGCAGATTGGGTTGGATGTGTTGATGACAGGAGGTCCACCTCTGGATATTGTGCATTTGTGGGGGGAAATCTTGTTTCTTGGAGAAGCAAGAAACAAAATGTTGTTCCTCACTCCAGTGTAGAAGCAGAATACAGATCCATGGCCAATGGTGTTTCAGAAGTGTTATGGCCGAGATCCTTGCTTAATGAGTTAGAGGTTGATTATGAGAAGCCTCTGATGCTGTATTGCGATAATCAAGCTGCAATTAATATTGCCCACAACCCAATACAGCATGACGGGACTAAGCATATCGAGGTTGGTAGTCATTTTATCTGAGAGCGAGTCGCATCTCAAGAAGTATGCCTTCCTTACATTGCCTCAGACATGCTGTTAGCTGATCTCTTCACCAAAGCAGTCACAAAAATCAAACTGGAGATAGATCTACGCAAGTTGGGCATGACAAATATCTACTCCCAACTTGAGGGGGAGTGAAGAAATAGTTGGTTAGCCACGAGTGTGGGGTTCCATACCCACACTCAGGCTCTAGTGTGTGTGGTTCCATACCCATACCTAGTTGTTTCTAAATTCTTTTAAGTTGGGCCGGCTGGCCTTATCCATGTTATGTTTATCCTTTTTCTTTTTTGTTTACAAATGAGATTTTTGCTCAGTATTAAACCATGTAGGACTCCCAAGAGTTCTGCCCTTGTAGAATCTCCACAACTGGCTGGACCTGAATACATATTGTATGTCTACATTTCTTTGGGTTGCCCAGGCTCCAACTATCAAAATTCATCTTTATGGAAGAATGACTATGGGGTATCCATGCAATGGCTACTTTTGCTCTTGGTGTTGAATATGCAGCAATAGCTTTCCAATTCTGATTGATGCCATCGGTTGTAAAAAGAGCAAAACTTGGCAAGGTTCTCAACTCAATCTGCCACCCTCACCATAACATTCTCAATAGTGCTTCTTTGGTTTGAGCCATGTCTTCAAATACTCTTGTGTTTCTTTCCTCTCACACTGTCCACAAAATAGCTGCTTTTGTGCATCTTCAAAGTAGTTTCTCCTTTTCTTTGATGGGAAGAAGCAGCATGACTGAAACAGACTACCCACACTTGTTGGGAGGGTGCACTTGTGTGAAAATAATGCAAAGAAAAATCCCAAATGCCAATTTACAAATGGACAGAAGATTAGTACGTGCAAGGTAGTCTCACAACTTGCTCTGAGAAGGGCACATATATTATGTAAGATATACCAGTTTGGCTTTTTCTTTTGTAGATGCTCACTGGTGTTTATTTTCTTATGCATTAATTTTAGGTGGGATGGGTCTGCTCCAAATGGCCTTAGCAGGGAAGGAATATGGTTAAGGAAAGTGACTTAAAGAAGGAGCCACATGAACTTGAGGTTCCAAGATAGACCAAGAGCAGATGGAAGAAATACAATTAGAGACTACAACATCTTTATTAACAGACAAGGAATGGCACTGAAATCCATCTTTGAATGGCTGATCCTGCACCACAAGTCTGACCAAAATGTAATTTTATTCCCATCAAGAACCTTGTAATGAGTATGATGAAGGAATAAGTTGGAAACGAGTCCTTTTGATGAACCATATATCTCTTAAGATTCAAATACCCAAGTGTATCAGATCAAATAAGAGACCACTAATGTGGTGATTTAAAAGAGAAAGGTCTAATAATAGGACATAAAAACAGGAAGTAGAGATTTCATAGAACAAAAAAACCAATCTATTTCATGCTTAGTTTTTCAACCAAAAATTCAATCTTTAATTTGAAAAATCAGGGGACATCCAGTTCAGATGCCTACTCCTAACAAATTGGGTTCATTTAAAAATGGTGTATTACAAATCATGAACCCAAATGTGAACCAAGAAAACTAGGTAACTATGATCTGACTTTGTGCACAGGCCTCATTTTGAGTAATTTATAGTTTGACTATTTAGTGTCCACTCTATATATTTTTATTCAGTATACCAGTGTTATTTTGTTCAGCAATGTTTTGATCCATTCTGCATATGCAGGATACTGTTCTGGAGCTTGAATTTCAAGGTGTAAAAAAGAAGTTTACTATGCTTCAGGTTATTAACTTCAACTCCAGACATCAAGTTAGATATCATATACTTCATCCTTGCATTCTGAAATGGTGCACATTCCTCTTAATGGGTTTTTCTCTTCTCCTCTGCAGACCTGGCCAGTCCGTTCACCACGACCTGTTGCAACTAAACTTGCTGCTGATACACCTCTTCTGACTGGGCAGGTAACTACATTATCTCATGACTCATGTCGTGATCTGACTGTGTCATTTTAAGACTTTGGTGTTCCTAATGGTTTTGTTGCTTACCTTGCATAGCGTGTTCTTGATGCCCTTTTTCCCTCTGTTCTTGGAGGGACTTGTGCTATACCTGGAGCATTTGGTTGTGGAAAAACAGTCATTAGTCAAGCTCTTTCCAAGGTGGATTTATTATTCTTTCTAAAGTTCCCTTTGGCATTTTGGATATTTGAAACTTTTTTTTTTGTTCATGGAGTTCTCATGCATGTATTTATTGTTTGTTTACTTGCAGTACTCCAATTCTGACACTGTGGTTTATGTTGGATGTGGAGAAAGAGGAAATGAAATGGCGGAGGTATCTATTATTTTATTTTCCTATCAGTTATTTATATAAACAATTTATTGCCTTCAAAATTCTAAAAGTTAGTATACTTTTTAGGTTCTCATGGATTTTCCTCAACTGACAATGACACTACCTGATGGCCGTGAAGAATCTGTCATGAAACGTACAACACTTGTGGCTAACACTTCTAACATGCCTGTGGCTGCTCGTGAAGCCTCCATTTACACAGGTTAGTCCTTTTAAGTATTTTGATATTCAATTGATATTGGATGAATTTTCCTACTAACCTCAATTTTGTTCTTCGGCATTTAAAGATCTTAGTGCTTTCATTTCATGTTCAAATTTTGAATGTAAATGAAATTCTTTCTTTGAGATTGATTGAACTTTTAAATTCATGGGCATGTAATATTATACCTGAATGGTAACACCAAATGGATTTTGGAAGGAGATGGTAACACCAAGTTCTTTAACTCTGTGGGAAATGGTAGAAGAAAGAAAACTACGATTCATAGGGTGCTGGTTGATGGTCAAGAATTAAGAGAGAGCAAAGAAATAGTAAGGATATTTGTGAATCACTTTAAATCAATCTTTTCAGAATCCACGGGGAATAATCTGGGTCTACCGGAGCTGGAATGGAGAAGATTATCTGAGGTGCAAGCACGGGAACTGGAAAGAAGATTCTCTCTAGAAGAAGTTAAATACGCAATTTTTTGCAATGGATAGGCTCAAAGCCCCAAGCCTAGATGGTTTCTTAATGGCTTTCTACCAAGAGTGTTGGGATTTCATCAAATTGGAGTTGTTGGAAGTGTTTCATGAATTCTATCTAGAAGGGAAGGTCCCCTTTGGAGTAAATGCCACCTTTATCTCCTTAATTCACGAAAGGAAAGAGGCTTTTTCTCCAAAGGACTTTAAGCCAATAAATTTGATAGGGAGTCTTTACAAGATCATCTCAAAGGTTTTGGCTGAAAGGATCAAGAAGGCCCTGCTCACTAATTTCACCGTTCCAAGGGGCTTTTGTTGAAGGCCCTGCTCACTAATTTTACCCTTGATTTTAAGCTCTACTCGGTTTGATTTGGAAAGGTGATAAAATTCGGTTCTGGGAAGACCTTTGGGTTGGGGAAGCTCCATTAAAAAACCAGTTCCCTAACCTTTTTGCTCTCTCTAACCTTAAGGATGTTCCTGTATCCTTTTTGTGCACTTCTTCTCCCTTGGGCCTCAACTGGGATCTGGGATTTAGAAGAGGTTTAAGAGAGAGTGAGTGTGCATCTTTGATTAACCTTCTTAATATCCTAGAGAATACTTTTTTGGACCTGCTTTCGGATGATTCTAGAATTTGGGTTCCCTCACCGAATGGACTTTTCACTTGCGCCTCTTTTTTCAAATCCCTAACTTTTCCTACTTCACAAGGGGTGGACTTCCCGGTGAAAGAAGTGTGGTCTAAGCCTATACCACCTAAGGTTCAAGCTTTTTGTTGGGAATCTTTCCTTGGAAAGCTTGACACTTGTGACGTGTTACAGAAGTCCCTTTGTCTCTATTATTTGGGAGTTTTTCAGTGATCTTTTCCGCTGCAGGTGGATCCCTCCCCAAGAGGTGGCGGGCATTTTCAGGTCTAACTTCTTAAGGCAATCAAAGAAAATAGGAAGACTGATGTGGAAAGTCACTAAGGCTGCAACTGTGTGGGTGGCCTGGGAGGAAAGGAACAACAGAATTTTCAATGGCAAAAATAGATCCGTGGAGGAGGTTGTTGAGGCAATAAAAGTGAAGGTTGCCTTCTAGATTAAAATATGGAATGCTTTCAGGATTTCACAGTGACTGATATTCTAAGAGCTTGGAAGGAGATAGCACATTCCTCTAGAAACAAAGACAACATAGTAATGGACTGGAAACCCTTGAAACCCTTACAAGGTAGCAAAGTTAAACTGAATTTTGATGGAAGGTCGATGGGCAATCCTGGCCTGGAAGGAATTGGTGGGGCAATTAGAAATTTGGAGGGCAGATTGCTGGCCCTTTATTTTGGGCCAATTGGTGTGTCTAACTCGATTAAAGCTGAATTATTTGCCTTACTTCAAGGTCTCAGGATCAATGTTCTAAAAATCGTAATCTTATTGTAGTTCGTAAAGAGGTTTAAATCGAATCCTATCATGAACCGTATCGTAAATCGTAAGATTTTTTTTTCTGATTTTTCTAAAAATTGTCAGAATACTATAAAAATACCTAAACCCCTTAAAAATTATGAAAATGAATGACTTTGTACTAATTTTTAGCCTATAGACATAACATAAATAGGTAGTAGTAGTAGTAGTACTATAGTAGTAGACTGGTAGTGAGTCTGACGATTAAACCACTTTCATAAATCGTAATTCAATAGATGCCATGGGTATGATCAAGTTCAACTTCAATTTTAAGCAATAAAAAATTATATCCATAATTTTATTGCAATTTGATATGATCATATAATTTATAAATATGAGCCTTACATGACATCGTGTTCATGTTCATATCTTTCAAGTTTCAATAAGTTAAGTCAAATCATCAATACAAGAATACAATGGTGAAACAATGCAATTAAAGAAATTAAATTCTGAAGTCTAATAATTTTTTTTGGTAATTAATACCGTTGCATAATTGGACATAACTCATAAGCACATCCATTGACACAAACAACTAAACAATCAAAGAGATGCTATGTGGACAAGTATAATAAATTACAAATCTAGCCAAATCATAAGCCTAACCATATCCACTAAATCAACATAAATAAAGACTTATACACTGAAACTAACAAAGAAATCCTCACTGATCAATAAGCAATATAGAGTTCTTCAGTGTTCAGCAAAGATGCCCTATTCTGTTGTTGCCTCCAACCATTTATAAACAAAAGGACACCTAACAAGAAGGACAACTAACTTAAAAATTAAAATATGACACATAAAATAAATGAAAAGTCTTATGAAATAATGTAAATATAAAATGGGTCAAAAATAGGATGGAAAATGGGGGTGAGCCTTTGTTTTGCATCAGAAAAAGAGAAAAGTATAAGGGGTTTAAGTCCCTGTGTTTGTTTACAAAAGAAAAAGGAAAAAAATGAAGCAAAAAAAGAGGAAAATGCAATTGGGGGGAGCCCCTGTTTTCATTGCAAAAAATTCATGCAAGAACAGAATAGAAGAAATGTTTTGTGTCAAAATAAGAAGGGTTGGACCTTACCCCTTTCATCTACAACGAAAAAAACAACAGAAATCAGAAAAAAAGGAAAAAGAAAAACCCTTACCTTCCATGCAAAAAAACCAGAAGAGTGAAAGAAATGGGGCAGAGCCCCTGTTTTGCGTCAAAAGAAAGAAAGAAAGAAAGAAATGGGGCGGGGCCCCTGTCTTGTCTCAAAAGAAGAAGAAAGAAAGAAAGAAATAGGGTGGAACCCCTATTTTGAGACAAGGGGATGAGGGTTGGAGCTTCAATGGAGGGTTTCGTCTCTTCCAGTCTCCTGCCCAAGAATGTCCTTTGATAGTAGTAAGCCTCTTTTGATTGATTAAAGAGGCTATTTAAGTTAATAAAAAACAAAATAACAATGCTGCCCCTTGATGTAAATGTGTAGATTTTAAAAAAGTGGAGGACTAAATGGTCTTTTATCTTAAATTATGTTTTGGTTCTAATCGTTTAAATCGGTTCTGAATTGCGATTTACGATTTGATACAACAATTTTGAACATAAATCACACAATTAATTTAAAAAACGACTAGGACATATACGATTTGAATCATTTTGGGGCTGATTCGATATGAATCATACGATTCAAATCATGAATTGCACGATTTTAAAAACACTGCTTAGGATTGCTAAGCAGTTGGGCCTCAGACAAGTGGAGTTGGAAGGGGACTCCAAAGTTATCATCTCTTGGGCAAAAACTAATAGACATATTCCATGGACTCTCAAGAATGCTTTCAAGGAAATAGAAAGGGCAGCAAGAGAGCTGAATGCTGAATTCAAGTGGGTTAGAAGAAGCGCAAATGTGCTAGCTGATTCCCTTGCCAAACAAGGGATAAATAGTCAGCATCTGTTTTGGGCATCTTTGTAATATAGTGTTGGTTATTAGGCTGATGTTGTAGTCTTTATTTAAGCTTGTAATGCTTTTTCACTTATTTTAATTTAATATATCATAAGTTTCATCGATCAAAAAATATATATGATACCTTGTACAAAGGTGTTGTATTGTGTTGGTAGTTGGTACTTCAATTTTCAGTGTAAATTTCTTATCTGAAACCTTGTCCTGCCGTGTCCTCGCAGTATCTGAGTAGTATAGGCATGGAAAGCTTTTACTGATGCCATCTATTTTGAATATTGGAAAATATGTTTTGTTTTTGTTTTTTGCATAATGAGAGGGTACAATGACAAGGTGGAACTTTTTAGGGGTTGAGTACTTCAATGTTTTTTTTCTTCCCAGCTAGCAGGGGTTTGAGACAAGGTGACCCCATGTCACCTTTCCTATTCACTTTAGTTGCTGATGCTTTTAGTAGATTTCTCTTAGAAGCGGATAGGGCCAGATCCTTATGAGGGTGGAGAATAGGTAGAGATAGAGTTTCAGTAACCCATCTTCAATTTGCAAATGACATGATAATCTTTTGTGAAGGTTGTGATTTGGTGGAGGTAAGAAATCTGAAGATTTGATAACTCACTTTGAGAAGGCCTCAAATTTGAAGATAAATTTTGAGAAAACTTGTGTTGTGGGAATAAATTTGATTACAGAGGAGGTGGAGTCTATAGCAGCCTCGTTAGATTGCACATGGTCTCAGTGTCCTCTATCCTACCTAGGACTTCCCTTAGGCACAAATCCAAAGGAAAGTAGGTTCTGGAACCCGGTGGTGGAAATGTTCGAAAAAAGATTGACAGCTTGGAAGAGAAACTATATTTCCCTAGGGGGTAGAGTTACTTTGATTAAAGCAACTTTAGCCAACTTGCCTTTATACTTCCTGTCAGTCTTTAGAATTCCTAAAAGGGAGGCAAAGAGGTTGGAAAAACTGATGAGGGACTTCTTATGGGAACCTGGGGAAGAGAAAAAAGATCACTTGATTAGGTTGGAGGTGGTGAGTAGAAGCAAAAATGAAGGAGGCCTAGGCTTAGGGAATGTGGCGAGTAAGAACGAAGCTCTTTTAGGTATGCGGCTTTGGAGGTGGCCCTTGGAGAGGGAGAGGTTGTGGCATGAAGTAGTGAAGAGTATCCATGGCTGTTCTAAATCTGGATGCGGGGGTATCTTGAAGGGCTTCGCTCACAACACCTTGGAAGGCTATTTATGGCATTCTCCCAAAGTTCCTCAGATTTGTAAGGTATGATGCTTGTTTTGGAAACTCCATTCTTTTTTGGGAAGATATTTGGGTGAGCACTCAACCCCTAAAAGACCGCTTTCCTTCTCTCTATTCCATCTCCTTCTTTAAAAGGAAACCAATTTCATGGTTTCTTTCCCCCCCCGGTTTGCCCTTTGGATTTAAACTGGAATTTTGGGTTTTGAAGAGGGTTAAGGGATGAAGAACTTCTTTATGTTTCAGAGCTCTTGTTGCTTCTAGACTTAGTGTGCTTGGACCCCCCTAAACCGGATATAAGGGTTTGGTCTCTAACCCCGGTTAGCTCCTTCACTTGTGCTTCTTTCTTTAAAGCCCTCTGCTCCAACCCCTCTTCTCAGGTTTTCCCTGTTAAAGAGATCTGGTCAAGGCCAATTCCTCCTAAAATAGCAGTGTTCTGTTGGGAAGCCTACTTTGGTAAGATCAATACGGTGGAAAACTTGCAAAAGAAGAAACCTTACTTGTGTTTGTCCCCAAATTGGTACTTCTTGTGTAAAGTGATGGGTGGGGACTGTAACCATTTACTGATGTCGTGCTCTTTTGCTGCAAATATTTGGAACTGGGTTGTTTCACTGTTTGGGTGCAGGTGGAACTTGCCCTCCGAAGTAAAGCTGCTGTTCATTCCGGCTGCCTTTGGGAGATTGACAAAAAGAGGGAAGCTAGTGTGGAAATGTATCAGAGCCGCTACCTTGTGGACTTTATGGGAGGAGAGATGCTAGAATATTTCAAGAAAAGGAAAGAAGTCTTACTGAAATTAAGGAATGCATAATGACAAGGACAGTCTCGTGGCTGAAATCTTCACACTTGTTGGTAGATTACTTCTGTTAGAATGCTCGAGTCAGGGGTATTTTGGTCATTCYGGWKTATYTKMTTGARWGTGAAAGGTCTATTGTATCTGAGTTTAAGTTATGTGTCCCATCTTCTATGAGGGACATAATTGTCTTTCTTGTAACTCTTAAGTTTTATGAATAAAATTCAAGTGG
>NW_010729187.1:541657-560091 GCF_000365185.1 Nelumbo nucifera
CATCAGTCAAATGGTTATCCATAGCAATACTCAGCAAATATAGTTGAACAATTTTACTCCAATCCAGATAATTAGAGCCATTAAGCTTATGCTCAGTTATTTTTGACATCACTGGAATAACATCCGACATAACTATTGATTTCTTGTCTGCCATAATCTCAAAATTCAAATAAACAGAATATTTTGAACCCTGAAAATCAACAGAGCACACCTGTTGAAAACACCGGAATGGATATGCACGTAACAAAGCACAAATATGTGCTATATAGGACGAGGCGAGCCAAAAGACAACGACCGAAAAAAAAATTTTCTGGCGACAGATGTGCCTCCGCGTGCCGGCGCGTGTGACTGTGGCAGAATCTTCAGGCGGTGCGTGAGACACACGCGCAGGGCTGCTGACTGCCGGACTTTGCAGAGACTAGATGCTTTGACTGCTCCAAGGAGGTGACCCGAAACACCCAAAAATTTTCCTCTACCTACTGTTTACTTAAAACAAAAGGGCAGGCAGAGACTAGATGCTCTGATACCATGTAAAATAAGAGTAAACAGAGGAAGAAGAAGAATTTGTTGTATTATTCATCAATCTCGTATGTATATATACAAGTTACAAATTCTATGTTAGGAAAGAAGACTAATMAAATTCCTACAAATCTRTCCTACAATCAAGGTAAATCATATCTCCCTAATATTTACTTCCTATTTTAGTTATACAGTCTGTAACATCACATCTCCCTAGTATTTACTTCCTATTTTAATTATACAGTCCATAACAAATTGATTGTTAACGTTTAAATTTTCTGGGTGTGTGCTATGTGACGTATAGGTTATAAATCCTGATCCTCATCCACCGAACCTGTGTAAATATTCAAATGAATGGATCTTGGTGCTTACATTTGCAACCAAAATTTAGTTAATACTTGTCAATCAAAATTTTGCAGGTCTTTTGGGGTCTGGACAAGAAACTTGCTCAAAGGAAACATTTCCCATCTGTGAACTGGCTTATTTCCTACTCGAAATACTCCAAGGTGTATTCTTAAAATGTTTTTCCATATATCACATGTCCTAGATGATGTTATTCTTCCTCCAAGGACTTGCATAACATTTACTGCTTGTTGACTGGATTTTTAATTTTTTTTTCTCACATGCAATTCATGTATATTCCCAGGCCTTGGAGTCTTTCTATGAGCAATTTGATCCAGATTTTATTGACATCAGGACAAAAGCCCGTGAGGTGTTGCAGAGAGAAGATGATCTAAATGAAATTGTCCAAGTGGGTTTACTTCCTTGTTTTATATGTGTTATGGGTTTTCCAATCTCAGTTGAAATTGTGTTTCCTTGCTGTTTGATGAATGTAATTATGTCAAACGGGTAGAATAGGAATAGTTTCCTTCCTACCTATTGTGAAATGAGGTGGGTAGTAAAGGAAGCTGAATACCTACCATTAGGTATTAATATCTTAGATTGATATTTTAAACAATCCAATGAATCAAAGGTTATGGTTTTTTGAGGGCGATCAGAAAAATAACTCATTGCAATTTGAAAATGTAATGGTTGGATCATTTCAAGAGTAAAGAATAAATTTCACTAAAAAAGAGAACTGATTGCAAACTAGATGGGTGTCGAGATGACACACCAGAAAAGCTAATCAAGATGAAAAAGATGTACATTACAAGATTGAATCTCAGCTTTAATTTTGATATCCAATATTTGCTTTTGCTATCATTGCAAGCTATACAAACCTTTTCAATGGATTAACCTAGTTACCAATATCATGGATGGTCTTATGGCTGTTTATATTGTTTCAGCTTGTTGGGAAAGATGCTTTAGCAGAATCAGATAAGATTACCCTGGAGACTGCAAAACTTCTGAGGGAGGACTACCTTGCCCAGAATGCATTTACTCCGTAAGTACCACTTTGAAATTTAACCAGTAAACAACTCTCCTCCTTGGATCATCTTTTAGATCAATTTATGGTGGTTAATAAATTGTCCTTTTCTATTTTGTGTCACTGCATCAGATATGATAAATTCTGTCCATTCTACAAATCTGTTTGGATGATGCGCAACATAATCCATTTCTATAATTTGGCAAATCAGGTAAGCTTATACTTTCCTTTTACTTTTTCTTGCCTTTTTTGTTTTGTGGTCAAGAATTGCAATCCTACTGGAGTTGTTTGTGTCATTTAATGGAGTGGACAAGTTCTAGTGCTTGTAAAAAAATCATGCATCCATCTTTGTAGAGATATACCCATTGTAAAATCTGGGTCAGTTTTGGCGTAAATCAATCTTTACTAGGAGAATCTGAGATTTGGATGTAATCCAGATTCCAGAGTGGGTTGTTTTCGAATTATTATTATTTTTTAATTTTCTTTTACAGAAAGAAAATGAGTAAATTAGGGGGGGGGGGGAGGGGTGATTCTGAAAAGAGAAGAATCAATTAAAAGTCCTACGTTCTAAATAGAATTCATCATCTCCAAGGAGGCAGAATGCCCTTAATTCTGATGTCTTCAGACTTCAAACCCATAGGTTTATGGACAGTAATTCTCTAGGCTGGAGCAGAAAATTTTCTTGATCATGCTAGTATCTCTGTTAATGTTTTCAGAAATTCTTTTAAACAAGTCATGGGGTTTTGCAGGCGGTGGAGCGAGCAGCTGGTATGGATGGCCAGAAGATATCTTACAGCCTTATCAAACATCGGATGGGAGATCTCTTTTATCGTTTAGTGTAAGTGGGAAGGCAAAACTAGAAAATGGGGAAGGGATAAAGCCTTCTTTTGCATCATTGCATGCTCCATGGATTGTGTGTGATAAGATCTGGTAATCTTTCAATGTTACAGGTCTCAGAAATTTGAGGATCCTGCAGAAGGGGAGGAAGCCCTCGTGTCAAAGTTCAGGAAACTACATGAGGATCTGACTGCTGGTTTCCGCAATCTTGAGGATGAAACTCGATGATCACATTCTTCTTCTCAGCTTGTAGACCACTCACTTCGGCCATGCTGATCCATAGCTATGAAACTTGGTCTTTCTCCTTTTCCTTCTCGCTTTGTAGGGCCTATATATCATATGATGTTGGTGGCCTTTTGTTTATTGCGGCTATTGTTTTCTCATTACACCCTCGTGAGTTGTTTGTCAAGAATAAGTGAGGCTGAACCAGGTAAATTCATATTTATTTGTATATATCCATAGAATAAGATGCAATGGAGCTCGCAATCTCACAAATTTCTATTGATCTCGCCCTTTTGGTTCATGGGAATAGGGGTTTGGAATGGTAGTGCTATACTGGCATGGGCCATTCCATTTCCATTGCTGATGGAATGACATTCCCCCATTTGAGGGAATGAATCGAATTCCGTTGAGAATGAAATTCCATTTCAGTTGATTTCAATTTCCATTCTGATTCCGATTCCCGTTTCAACCAAAACAAACTATGGGAATAAACAATTCTGACAGATTTCTATTACCATTTCGATTTCAATTGTAAACTAAACGGAACTTAAATTGTTTTTGATAGGCTTACACCAGTTGGGCATTTTTTCTCATTTTCCTCTCCCGACCCAAACCCCATGCCTTACCATTATTCTTGGTGTATGAAAGCATGAAATGCATCAAAAGCTTGTTGAGTACCCTATAGGCCTGTAAGTTTGTTGAGTAGCCTCTGGCCCTCTGCTATATCGGTGGTCGGTTCTGCTGCAGAAGATAGCCTGGGCTCTGGTGATCGGTTTAAATTCGGAACCAGTTGCCAAGCAAAAATGGCCCCCATATTTGGACGGAGTTGGGTCTCATGTTGGTACGATAAATCTGATAATTCATATACTTTCTTCACTCCATATTGTTTTTATCTCTTTGCACTCTCACCTTTCTCTCTTCCTCTTTCATGTGCATTTGCAATTGACACTCAAACTAATTAATAATGGTAATTAGTAATGGAGATGCATTTTAGATATAACTATTTTTCAAACTTTATTCATGCTATTTGTTTCTAACAACCGTTCTGTTATATTTAATTTTTTTTGTAAGTTGGTCTACATCAGCATTTTCAAAGATCAGGACCCACTTGTTACTCAAGTTTGGGACCCACCATTGACTGTGCATTGTTAAATTTAATTGAATCTCCACCATCCAATGGTTTTATTATTTATTGTTCTTACTCAATGTCGGGCTCTCAGATAAGCACAATATGGGACCCATAAGAAAAAAATAGTTTAATTGGTTCCACCACATATGTAGACGAAAGGTTTGCTATAAACTACATACGTGTTCCTTTTACTAAAAGTCCAAGTGTTTGTTATTTGGTGATTGCTCTTTGGAGCTTGGCTCTTTCTGTCTCTATCTTATCATGTAAAGAAAAGGAGAAAAGGTAATGAGAGACCCACATATGTATTAATTGATATTGACAAACGTGAGGACAGATTACATATAAGAAAGGCCAACAGAGGCTCGTGCTAGGAAATTCTTATCTAGAATACGCCATCCAAACTAGCCTTAACACCCAAATGACATTAGTGCCCATTTATACATCCCCTAATTACATGATCCCACTTCCAATATAAATGGAAGTTGAAATATACTAACATAGCTAGGTTCTGTTTGGCATCAATGTGTTTCACAGGTGGGTTTCTTGCATCATAACAAATGATGTTTTTTAAAGGGCAAAATACAAAAACCTCCCTTGAAGTTTCTGACAATAATAAAAACCTTCTCTTTAATTTAACTTTAACAAAATCCTCCCTTGTATTTTCAAAAAAATTGACAAAAACCTCCCTTTTGTTAATGAACATGTTGAAAATTGCATTTTTATCCTTATACCATCTAAGCTATTTGCAAAATACCAGTTTTACCCTTACTCGAAAAACTCATTACACTCTCTTGAGAAAAAACCCTAACCCTAACTGTTGCAAGCAGACAATGCTCGGAATATTCCACTTCCTAGAATATTCCGGAGACGATTCTTCACCGGACGATGGCTGGTTTCATATTGTTGGTCGATTTCTTCACCAGAGTTCGTTTTCTTCACGAGAATTCATTTTCTTCTTCATGAGAGTTCGTTTTCATCTTGCAGCGGTTGTGTTCGGAATATTCTTCACCAAACAACATATGTGGCTTTCCAAATATTTCGGTGACTATTCTTCACCGGACGACATCTGTGTTTTTTAGGTTCGATTTCTGATTTTTTAGGTTCGATTTCTTAAGTTCAATATCTGATTTCTGATTTCTTGAGTTCTGATTTCTTAAGTTCGATTTCTGATTTCTTGAGTTCGATCTCTATCTAATCCGTCAAAGTAAAATATAGAAGACATGTCAAATGGGTCTGCCTAGCCATCTGAACTGGGCAAATATGACAGCCCCTTCTTTGAATCCTTCTTGGCCTCTAAAACCTCTGCTTTGAGTCACAATACTCATAATATACTCTATCTCCTCTTTAACTTCTTTTATTGAAGGCCGATTCTGTCGTTGTTCCTCCAAGCACCCTATGGTGTATATCCAAATTAAATCTTTTTGAATGGCTAATTTGATTCGACAGTACATCAAACAAGTTCTACACAATCTCAATCCTGCAAAGGCCATATCTTCCCATCTTTTACAATGCTAGTTGACAACGAATGCATCAGCAGCTGGAGCATTACAGTATTTGTTCTAGCCAAAGATTTCAATAGCCCTGACTTCGGGCCTTTTAGAGTCTTACTTGCATGGGAATGGTTACTATAAGAACTCTGTTTTCCATGGCCGCTTTCACTTGGTCCACCTTTGCATTTTCCCGCAACCTAAACAGTGTTGGTTGGTGCCAATGGACGGTACCAATGAATGCGTAACAGTGCTTAGGACCCATCAAACTAGAAGGAGGCAACTCTTTGGAACCATTGGATTAGGAAGCAAGCAGGGGCAGGTCCGAAAAATTGATGCAAGGAAAAGTTTGTCGTCTGATAACAACCAAGTAGAAGAATAAGAAACCAAGAATAGAGATGAACATATGGAAGATAGGATCCTATGACCGAACTGAAACAAAGATCAACTTAAGTGATTCTGACCTAAATCTTGTGGAGTTGGCTTTGCAGTTCCCTGGTTTTGTTGCTGAAAGACTTGCAGAAGTTGTGTGATCGGAATCCTTCTTCCTAGGTTCGTCATTCTTCTTCCTAGTTCGTTCTCCAGTTGCCCATCTTCCTTGTTCGTTCCTCACTCATTCTTCAGTAACCAAGATAATAAGAGAGGGCAAAGGGTATTTTAGTAAATATAGGTACATAATAACTTCTACAGGGGTAAAATGGGTATTTATAAAATTATATTCGATTTAACGTTTTTTGTCAGGTTCATTAACAAAAGAGAGGTTTTTGTTGATTTTTTTTTTTTTTTTTTTGAAAATAGAAAGGAGGATTTTGCTAAAGTTAAACTAGAGGGAAGGTTTTTATTATTGTTAAAAACTTCAAGGAGGTTTTTGTATTTTACCCTTTTTTAAATCACTATGGTGCTCTTGAAAATGTAATGTGGTATATTCAAATTTGAAAAAGCTGATTGCTTTTTTTAGATGTCAAACTTTATTATAAATTATAATTAATTCTTTCTGAGAAGAAAGCCAAATCACTTCAGACACCAAATCGGCATACATCTCTACTATATGGGTTTAGGGGGATGGCATTACGACATTCGTGATTCTGTGGCCCTATTTTGAATTACAACCTCTAAACTTAAATCATAAGGGCTTTGATCAATCAAATCCCCTTCCCTATGATTATAAAAAACCACATGATTGGTTACCACTTTATGATATCAGTTGATTGATTATATGTTTTTTTGGTATCACAGTCGAACCCTAAATACTGATGTGGCATGTTCACTGTTATATTATTAAATTAAAAAAAAAAGAGTAAGAGTATCGATTGAATGAAACTCTTGACACTTAATTTCTTGTATCAAGAATGTTATACTTTGAACCTTGCATATAACTTTGGAAATTAAAAATGTGATGTTTTAGAGTAAAAATGCTCCCTAAATATAAAAAAAGATATCTTTTTAGACATTTCCTCCAACACCCCATGCACATAATCCAATACAAAATGTAGTGTGGCCATTTGAAATTAAATTTGTCCAACTAAATAAATTTTTTTTTTTCTTTTTTTTTTTAGGTATGTTATGCTTGGTTTGTTTGTGATGCATATTTCATTTGCACTGGTGTACATGCATGGGAGTGCAAAATAGGTGGAATCTAAATTCTAATTTACCTTTTACTTCAGATTTGACTGCCTTTGTTTGTTAGTAAAATAGCAAGTAAAATGATTTGGTCCCCACCTTATATGTATAAGAATGGAGATAGGAGAATGGTTATTTGTTTAGGAGTAAGGAAAAAAGCAAGATAATATGGTTCCCATCATATAAGAGAGAGAATTGAGGGAGGAGGAAAGTGGTGTAAATTTTGCATTTCCAGTAGGTGCAAATGAAATAAAAAATTAAAAAGTGCAAAATTTGTATCAGGTAGGAGTACAAATCATTGTTGCAAAGAAATGGTTGCAAAATTAGACCAGGTACAAAATATGCATCTGATTCAGATTTGCGCTAAAACAAATAAAGTAAACACCTACATAATGGGAATGCAACATCACAGTTAAAAGCACTGCCCTCAGAGACTGATGTAGCAGTTTTTGCATCTACAAGCTAATTTCATCTATTACCCTTTCATGAGTTTCAATTTGTTTATTCTAACTATTATTTTGGAACCAAATTTGATGGTGAACCAGAAATAGGATTGGTTGCTGCCAGCTGGTTTGGTCCAATCGACTCCCAATTGAATAATCATGAATTGCACAATTTTATGGATTCTTTGGTTGGACCATCTGGTTTGAAAGCTCTTTTCGTTTTTAACTTGGCAAGGGAGCATGTTAATGTAGATCACATTGTTGTATTCACGTCGCAACTTACACACTCGAAGGTGCATTCCTATTAGCGATCCAACAATTGGATAATAAGGTAACAACAATTTCGAATGCCCAAAAACAGTGTTTAAACTTTATGCATTCTTGATTATTGGGGTGTTTCCTATTGATGGAAAATAAATAAATTTAATATTTTTATTGCACTCATTGCAAATAAATAAATAAAATAAAAAACGTTATATTAATGGAAAATTGAGTTAAGATTATTGTTGTGGATGGTTTGATTTTTAATCTCACAAGTTGTAATCATTCCTCTTGATCAGAGTCTTGGGTTGAAATACTTTCAAAGTCATCACAAAGAAGAGTGCTTAGATATAAGAGGAACTTCATTTACTAAGCGAAGATTGTAGCTTGGAGCCTTGGAGCAATGAAAGAGAAGGGCACCATTATTTTTGTCATCAAGATGATAGGAAATTATAAACTTGATTGCATTTGGATGCGATGTAAATCATCGGTTCAGTTTTGTAAGCATTTGAAAAGAGGGTGTAATTATCATTGACGTTAAACTCTACTTCAGTTTAGTTTTACGTGCGTTTGGATGGAGTGGAGTTTTATGTCGATAATTGATATAAAATCTCACCAGTTCTAAAGTTTTACATTGATAATTGATGTAAAAACTGCATCGATTTTATTGATGTAAAACCTTACACTCTTCCACCCATCGCTATTTTCAAAAAGCAATGGTCATTTTCATGGTTTAGTGTAAAATGTCATTGGTGTAAAAATACACCGATGACGTTTTACACTGATTCCAAACACAACCTTAGGGTCCGTTTAGTTCACAGTTGGAATTGGAATCGAAATCCTCCGGAATCCGAATGATCCATTCACATAATCTATTTGGTTCAGACAAGAATGGGAATGGGAATTAGAATCAATAGAAATAAGATTTCATTCCCAAAAGAGGGGCAGGGAATGGCCATTCTAGCAGGAATGAGATTCCAATTCCACCCAACCAAACAGTTGGAATCGGAATAGATTCTAGACCAAGGTTCTAAATACCGATACGCCCGATACGCCAATAGGGGTATATCGGGCAGTATCGGTATTGTTTTTTACTTTTTTTTCATATCTGGTTCAAGGAGCCGGTTTAAGGTTCCTCCACCCCCTAAACTGGTCGAAAACCCTGGTACACCCTCTATAGGGGCATATCGGGGTGCTCCCAATACAATACATATCGACTGAAATAAGCCAATACATAACGATTTTTTGAACAATGTACCAAACCCCTATTCCCATAAACCAAACGAGGCCTTACTTATCTTTAAATTTTATACTTGCTAATGATCATTGGAAACCTCTACTATAGGGCAAATTACACTTATATTCCATTTTTTGTTTGACATTCATTATTTGGTAAATCTAACTTGAATTGCTTATTTAATTTAAAAAAATAATTAAGATTTAATTTGTAACTGACCTCATATTTCATGTGAATGGGACCCATACCATTGAAAGCCTTCATATTGAGTTTTTCATTTGAATTAGAAAAACTAATATGGGCCCTACATAGTGGATGTTTTTTCGTAGGTAGCTACATGTCTGAGGTTGACACTATTTTATAAATTGGAGTTAATTATTTTCATTTTTTTGGAATGAATAGGTTCATGTCCAAAGTAGAATGCTTCTATTTGAAAGTAGTATAACTTTGAATATGTAATGTCTGTACCATTTCATTAACTTGATGACATGAAAGGGGTCAATGTTTGTGATGGTAAAATCTCATAACAAGTATGATAATGCAATTAAGTTCTAGTCTGAAAGTGGCCACTTTTCTATGTAAATTTGATATAGAACATTCTAAAGTAAGAAAGTTTGATTTCAAATATATTAATACAAACCTCATTATTGTAATTCAAGTACCAAAGGAGATCTCGACTTAGCTTGATTGAACTAAGGGGTCGTTTGATAACAGCTGAAATATCTGAACTGAAAAGTTTATTATTTTGTCTTTTAAGCTCAGTTTGAAAGAAGTATAAATGTAAATACATACAAAATACAAGGTTTTGTATTTGTATTCCTTCCAAACTGAATCTAGTAATTTTTTAAAAGACAAACCAATAAGTTGTTCAACTCAGTAATTTGAGCTGTTATCAAACGATCCTAAGCCATGCCAGTGACAAAGACATCAACTACATCTTGGGATCACAAATCAGAAGAAACTACACTTAGGTCTGTTTGGTTCATAGTCGGAATCAGAATCGAAATCGAAATTCTCTGGAATCGGAATGGTCCATTCCCTTAGTCTGTTTGGTTCAGGCAGGAATGGAAATGGGAATTAAAATCAGTAGAAATGAGATTTCATTCCTAAGGGAGGGGCAGGGAATGACCATTCCCTCAAATGGGGGAATACCATTCCAGCAAGAATGGGAATGGGATTCCAATTCCGCCCAACCAAACAGTTGGAACCATAATAGCCCATTCTGATTCCGATTCCAGACCCCTATTCCTATAAACCAAACAAACCCTTATAATTTCCTTTTATGTTTTATGATTATTAATGACCTCCTCGAGCAACAACAATATGATATATCCCTTTTAAGGTATAAAGAGAATAAATGCGTTAAGAGTACAAAATTGTTGTTTGAAGCCAGTAAATCTTTTATTTCTGCCCCTATAATATGTAATAATGCTGATAATTTCTTCTTTCTTCTAATTTTCTTTTTCTCTTTTTATTTCTGAATAATTCAAGCCAATAATCTAATTGACAAATAAAACAATGTTATATGTATAATTCTTTGTTTATTACATTTCTACTTATAAATTAAGAACACAAGAAAATGTGAAACCTTTCTAATCAAATAAATATTTCAATTTCAAAAGTAAAAGGTATAACAGGTGAATGAATTCTTTCTAAATATTCTATTTCGATAAGTTTGATTCTTTTAATTGATCTCTTTTTTGTTATGTCATCATTAGACCTATTTACAGGCCGGGTCGGTCCAGTTCGGGTCAGGCTTTGTCTTTATATTAACAGAACACATTCAGGCCCAAACCTGAGTTCAGCCTGACCATTAAGCCTAGGTCTTGAGCCCAAGCCCGGCATTCATGTAAAGCCCAAAGCTTGAGCCTAGGCTTGAAGCCCCGCTAGAAAATTTGGAAAAAAATATATTTTTTCTTTTTTACTCATTTACAAACTGATTTATTTAAAATATGTTTTTTTGTTATATAATATATTATCAAGTTAGGCTAGGCTTTTTTGAGAAAGTTCTAGCCCAGCTCAAAAAAGTCAAGATTGGTGTTTTGGGCTAAGCCCGTGATGACAAGCCTAAATTCATGTCTAAGCCCAACTTAGAAGTTAGAACAGGTTGGGCCAATTGGGCTACCTTGTCCATGAACAGGTCTAGTCATCATCATCATCATCATTATCCAAGCCTTATCCCAACTATATGGGGTCAGCTATTTCTTGTAGATATATTTATATAATATATATAACATATATATATGTTATATAAATAATAAATTTCAGTTAATTCAATTTTTTTTGATTAATCGAATTTTCTTACCTGAAAACTGAAACTGAAAATTTCAACTTGATTTTTCGATTTTAACCAAACAATGCTCACCCTTAAGCTCAATTGGAGTCCGTACCGACCTAACCCACAATTTTACATGGGTTGAACTTGGACTTTTGATCATCGAATTGGCCTTGGGTGCAAAACTTTGGCCTTTTTATTTTTCAAGTTGATTCTAGGGCTAACTCTTAGGTAGCCCAAGCCCGACCCTACCTTATCCTAATTTCAGCCTGGCCCGCCTATATACATACATATCCACACATATATATATATATATATATATATATATATATATATATATATTTATAAATAATACATATATGATTAAATTTTAGTATTGAGACGAATCCAAACTCAACACAGGCCTGAACCAATCTGAACACATCAAATTCAGTTCGGATTAGGCCAGAATTAGAAAATTCAAGCTTGGCCTTGGGCTCGGGCCTTAGGCCCAATTCTTATTATTGGGCCCCTGCTTGACTTTCACTGCTAAGGCTTGTGTCAGGTCGGTAATTGGCATTAAAACTTTTGCTAGAGTCTTATCGTTTTGGTACAAGGCTCAAACGATGATGACAATGACGATAACGTTGATTATCACTTAGGAGGTGTTTTGTTCAATTTAATAAAAGAAATTGAACAGTGAACCTATTGGTTCAACCGGAAGGGTAAAATAGGCAAAAAGAAACCCGGTTGGTTCAATATTCGACCACACCCAGTGGATTGGCCGCATGTTATTGCTCGGTGGCAGAGATATGTAAATTTAGTTAAATTCAGGGTATAAAAATTAAAAAAAAAAATGCTGGAAAAACGAGTGTTTTCTATATGAAACATCTTCGTAATTTCGATTATATCTGAGCCAATTTTCTGTTTCACTCCTGTTTCGGATCTTGGTTCCTCGCTGCTATCTCTCGATTTCCTTAGGGATTGCTCGAAACGCTAGGGTTTTCCCCAGATCTTCTGTGAATTAAGTTAATCAGATCTTGAATTCAGGTTTTAGATCGGCGTCCTACCAATCTCTGTATTTGATTCTCATTTGTTCATCGGATTTCTCTGAGAAAATGCCGTCGGTTTATGGAGCTCGATTAACAACTTTTGAAGACTCGGAGAAGGAGAGCGAGTATGGATACGTTCGCAAGGTATCATCGGGTTTTGATCTGTTTTGTTCTTCGGTTCGTTTGGGCGAATTGGATTTAGTTTAGATTATTTTCCGCTTATTTGGACTGTTGTATGTGTCGTGGTTCCCGTATGTAGCTCGGATTGATGGTTGCTGCTGCCTGTTTAGTAGTGATAGTGACTCTGTTTCATATATTGGTGACATAGAGTTTCTTTTTTTTTTGAATTGTTTCGTTTAAGATCTCTTTACTACAATTAGTATCTATTTCTTCTTGTTCTTCTGTTAGATTGATACAGAGTGGTAAGTTCAGTAAAAATCTGAACTTTTATAACCTTGATGAATGATGATCTCAGAAGGGACATATTTAATATACAGAACTGCTGGGTTTATTTACCAAAAAAAAAAAAAGAACTGCTGGTTTTCTTTCGACTTACTGGACTTGATTCTTTCCTCACTTCGCATATTGTTTGACAGGTATCAGGACCAGTCGTTGTTGCAGATGGAATGGCAGGGGCTGCTATGTATGAACTTGTTCGTGTTGGTCACGACAACCTTATTGGAGAAATTATTAGATTGGAAGGAGATTCTGCTACAATCCAAGGTCCTTTTAATAGAGCTTTCCTATTATTGGTGTTTTTTTTTCTTATCATTGTACAAGTCCTAAATTTTTTCTGCCCCATTTCTGTTCCATTTTCATGTTTCTTCTTTTCTTTACTGGATTCTCGTCCTGTTCTTTCATGTGGCATTTAGTTAAAGCAAAAATAATTACAAGTTTAATGGAAACCTGTTTTCTTTTGTATTTCAGTGTATGAAGAAACAGCTGGTTTGATGGTGAATGACCCTGTTCTACGAACACACAAGGTACGTTTGAAGGCTTTTCTGTGCTTGATTGTCAGTAATTGATTCTACTAACTGGTTCTTTTTGCAAATTGTGCATTGCTCTTGCAGCCACTGTCAGTGGAGTTGGGACCTGGCATTTTGGGAAACATTTTTGATGGTATTCAGGTTTGTTTAAAATCTACTTGACAGTATAGAATTATTTGTAATGATAAAAAATAATGTCTTACTCTTAGATCTACCTGTTAATTTCTTTATTATTTTCTTATTTTAACATCAACCATTTTTTCACTTGAGCATTTTGTTGTTGGTATTGCGATTTGTGAGTTAGCGTAAAACAGGATCTTATGCTTGGCTGTTGTCCTTGTTTCTTTAGAGGCCTCTGAAAACCATTGCCAAAAGATCTGGTGATGTGTATATTCCACGGGGTGTCTCTGTACCAGCTCTGGACAAGGATATACTTTGGGAATTCCAACCAAAAAAAATAGGTAATATTTTTCCCATATTGCTGTCTACTCCTAACATGATGGGTTAGTGCTTTTGGATGTTTGGTACTGATTAGTTCAACTTTCTTCTACTGGTTGCAGGTGAAGGAGATCTTCTAACTGGTGGAGACTTATATGCTGTGAGTTTAGTAGCTGCAAATTTATTTTATAAAAGTTCAATGGTGCCTTGTGAAAAAGGTTTTGGCACTCAACTCTTCATATTTTGTTCCTATATTGCATTTCACTGAAGTATATACATGGATTGCATTACATTGCAGACTGTCTTTGAGAACAGTTTGATGCAGCACCATGTTGCACTTCCTCCTGATGCTATGGGAAAGATCACTTACATCGCACCTGCTGGTCAATACTCACTGAAGGTTTGTCTGTGACTTATTTTCTTTTGCTTTTCGGTCAGTGTTATGTATCATTCACATTGTCATTTTTCTCAACAGTTAAGGTTCTTTCATAATGTTGGGCATTGAGATTTTCCTTGGTATTTATGTTGAATTGTACTGGATCTAAGCTTTGGGATCTGTGGTGGGATTATTTTCTATTTGTTTGTTCTGTTTCCCTTTGACATTTTGGGCCTTGGGACCTTTTGCGAAAGTGGTAGTATCCTAGTTACTACTCATGACTATGGTGAAGTTTAAATGTGTATTTGTGTTTTTATGATTAATTAGGTAATCATTTTAGAATTTTGTTTTGATTTACCACTTTATTTTCTTCTTGGTGGGTTTAGCATTACTAGTTTGTTTTGTGTTCAAATGCTAGGTAATCTGGTTCATAGTTACCTAATTCTCTTGAAGTTTAGAACTTATGAACTGGTTCATTTCATGTTATTTTCTTTGGATTGGTAAACAATCAAAGTTTTATTAACATGTCAAAATGTTGCGCAGCTTTATTTTGTCTTGTGCCTCTTTTTGTAGGCTAGCTTTCTACCTACCCCATAAGTTTTATTATATATATTTACAACCATGGTTTGCAATTCCAATATTTATGGACATTTCTCCATGTAGAGATGAAGAAATTTCAGAGATATTTTGCTAAGATATTTGGAAAATCTAAAAAAAATTAGGAAAGTTTTCTAGAAACATGGAATTAGTTAATAAACTTTCAAGGAATCATTTGAAGTATAATTGCAAATCTAAGGCTCAATAAACCGGAGCAAAGAATTGTTTAATTCAAATTGGAGAAAATTAGGAGACTTTAATATGTATCTTCTTCTTTATCTCCCTTTTAGTCTTTTAGCCATCTTCTATTCATTAAATATGTCACTTGCCATTTTGATTTTTCTCTTTTTTTTTTGTTTTTGTATGTTTTTGTTTAGATTGTGAATACTCTTTTGTAGTTATATATATTTTTCTTTTTTCTTTTGAATATTAGTGGCTTAATAAGTGAATCATATCAAAATAATAAGCCAATTATCCAAACATCAATTCATCATTGGTTCTTTTATGAAAATATTTTTAAAAAAATTATGATGATTTTGTTCAATATGAAAATCTTTTTAATAATATTTTAAAATTTTAAACTTAAATATATAGTCTATCAATGAAATCTGAAATATCATTTAAATATCGGCAAAATGGGGATGTTTTTGGGAAATTTTGTCAAATATTATTTGTGATACTGTGAACCATGTTTACTATTGGTTCTCCAATGGAACTACTCCCCAAAATAGTTAATCCGAGTAGGTTCCCTTTCTGGCTAACTCATCAGCCATGCTATTGGCACTTCTAGGTGTCTAATGAAATGGAACATTCAATTCAGCCATCAATTTCCTAACGTACTGACTAATATATCTGTATTTCCATTTGTCCTTTGTTTTACATCTGAGCCAGCGTACAACTACTTTAGAGTCACCTTCCACCATGGTATCTCTATAGTTTTTGCTCAATCTTAAACCATATAGGACTTCCAAGACTTCTGCCCTCGGAGATTTTTACATATTTTTATTCAGTATAATTGAGATTTTTACATTTGTTTATTCAGTATACTGGGGTTATTTTGTGCTGCAATGTTTTGATCCATTCTGTATATGCAGGATACTGTTCTGGAGCTTGAGTTTCAAGGTGTAAAAAAGCAGTTTACTATGCTTCAGGTTATTAACTTAACTCCAGATGTCAAGTTAGTTATCATGTACTTCGTACTTGCATTCTGAAAATGGTGCACATTCCTCTTAATGGGGTTTTCTCTTCTCCTATGCAGACCTGGCCAGTCCGTTCACCACGGCCTGTTGCAACTAAGCTTGCAGCTGATACACCTCTTCTGACTGGGCAGGTGACAACAAATTAAATACATTATCTCATGTTGTGATCTATGACTGTTCCATTTTAAGACTTTGGTGTTCCTAATCGTTTTGTTTCTTACCTTGAATAGCGTGTTCTTGATGCTCTTTTCCCCTCTGTTCTTGGAGGAACTTGTGCTATACCTGGAGCATTTGGTTGTGGAAAAACAGTCATTAGTCAAGCTCTTTCCAAGGTGGATTGGTTATTCATTCTGAAGTTTCCTTGCATTTTGGATATTTAAAGCATTTGTTTTTATTCTTGGAGTTCTCATGCATATATATGTTGTTTGTTTACCTGCAGTACTCCAATTCTGACACTGTGGTTTATGTTGGATGTGGAGAAAGAGGAAATGAAATGGCAGAGGTATATATTATTTTCCTATCAGTTTTTTTATATATAACCAATTTATTGTCTTCAAACTTTTAAAAGTTAGTCTTCACATCAGGTTCTTATGGACTTTCCTCAACTGACAATGACACTACCTGATGGCCGTGAAGAATCTGTCATGAAACGTACAACACTTGTGGCTAACACTTCTAACATGCCTGTGGCTGCTCGTGAAGCCTCCATTTATACAGGTTACTCCATTGCTTTTTCCTTCTAACTTGTGTATTAAATCATTCAATTTAAGTACAATTTTGATATTCAACTGATATTGGATGAATTTGAATTCTTCCTTTTACTGCTAACTTCATTTTTGTCTTGTGGTATTTAAAGGTCTTGCTGCTACATTTTGTGTTGAAATTCGTTCTCTGAGATTGATTGAAATTTTAAATTCATTGGCATGTAACATGTTACCTGAATACCTTTACAAGGGTGTCATATTGTGTTGGTACTTGAGTTGTCAATATAAATTTCATATCTGATACCTTGTCGAGCTGTACCCTTGCAGTTACTGAGTAGTTTAGGCAGGCAAAACTTTTACTGATGCCATCCATGTGCTTGAGAAAAAAAATGTTTTTTTTTTTTTTTTTCTGTTATTTGCATAAAGAGAATATAAAATGACAAGGTGGAAGTTAATCTCATTTGGAGACAAACAATTGTGCTCAGTCTTAACATGCATAAGCATATTTTGATGGCTTACCACTTTGGTTCTTGCTTGAGTTTATATAAATGGGTCATGTGAAGTATCAATGATGGAATTGGAACTAGAGACAGTAACCTGATGGGGAAATGCTCTTTCAATGCAAGCAAAGGCAGGCTCTAACATAAAGAATTTAGGTGTTTTTGTAAATATCAAAGTAGAAAGCCTTATGTGCTGATTTCGGCCAAGCTTCTTGTGAAAGGAAGAGTAGAAAGTTGGGGATTTCAGCAAGAGACAGAGGAAAGGGAAGAAAAGAGAAGAAGGTCGACTAGGATAGATTTACTTAACCCTAGCCGCCAGCCCCTCATTCTATTTATAATTAACTTAAGTGTGAGATATTACAAGGATGCCCTTAGTAGGGCGGCAACTCTAACTAAGTAATTACAGCTCTTTAAAAAATAAAAACTAATGGGCCCAAGGCCCAGCAACATCTTAATTTAAAAGAAAATAAACTAAACACAAGTTGGCGCAATCAACACTCCCCCTCAAATTGGGAGTAGATGTCATACATCCCCAACTTGCGTAGATCATGCTCCAGTTTATTCTTTGCAACACCTTTTGTGAGGACATCAACAAGCTGCAGATCAGAAGAAATGTATGGAAGACAAACTTCTCCAGAAGTTACCCTTTATTTGATAAAATGTCTATCTACTTCAATGTGCTTAGTTCGGTCATGTTGGACTGAATTATGAGCAATATTAATTGCTGCCTGATTATCGCAGTATAGCATCATAGGTTCTTCTGCCTGAACACCGATTTCTTCCAACAGAGAACGAATCCAGTGAAGTTCTGAAACTTCATGTGCCATGGCCCTATATTCGGCTTCTGCCCTTGATCTTGCCACAATTGTTTGTTTTTTAATCTTCCATGAGACTAGGTTACCCCCAACTAGGGTGCACACTCCTGAAGTTGAGCTTCTGTCATCGAGGCATCCTGCTCAGTCCGCATCTGTATAGGTCTCTAGCTTGAGCTGTCCATGATCAGTAAACAATATGCCTCTGCCTGGATGYCCYTTCAGATAAGCAAGGATCCTGTCAACTGCCTTCCAGTGCTGGTTTCGTGGAGCATGCATGTATTGGCTCACTACACTTACTGCATAGGAGTTGTCCGGTCTTGTCATGCACAAGTATAGTAGCCGACCCACAAGTCTTTGGTACCCCCCAAGGTCCTTTACTGGTTCACCTTCTG